>JAJOZX010000353.1:787500-935000 GCA_023014485.1 Bathynomus jamesi
AATTATGTTAACAAACAATACTAATAATTTGTAAGATATAATATAAGGGACTACCATAGAAATGTAAGTGCCTATAATTCGATTTTATATATATGTTACTCGTCCGGTCTCGTTATAGCGGATTGGTACACGTCATAGCTCCACCCAGCTACATCGGCAGCCAATCACTACGAACATCTGGTCTTTTGGGCGGAGCTTGGCGAATGTGCATATAAAAGGGGATATTTTCAGTTGGGAGTAACAGTAGCTATTTTCGCATCAGTGAATAATCAACCATGGACCTGTACGTCTCCCCAGACTTGTATGAAGAACGTGATACTGCAGCATTAACCACAATTAGCCTTTTCAATGCTGCTGATTGTGGCGAACTATTTTCGACGCAAACCGTAGAAGATATTTGCAGTGACGCTCCTTACAATCCGACGCAAGGGACTACCATAGAAATGTAAGTGCCCATAATTAGAATTTTATATATATACGGAGAGTTGTAGTATTTCGTCAAATAGATACTAGTCAAAAATGTCAATCAATGTTATTTCCCCATCATGCTAAAATCGAAATTGGTAATCGAACCAAAGATATCTTCACATAATGGAGATCTGTCTGTCTGTCTGTCTGTATATGTTTTCCTTTAAGGTCCGATGAGGATTTGACACGAGTTATACAATCTTTTGAAGGGAATATGGATGATATACTGATCAGTCAGCAGTGTCACACATCCTCCACCATGGACCTGTACGTCTCCCCAGACTTGTATGAAGAACGTGATACTGCAGCATTAACCACAATTAGTCTTTTCAATGCTGCTGATTGTGGCGAACTATTTTCGACGCAAACCGTAGAAGATATTTGCAGTGACGCTCCTTACAATCCGACGCAAGGGACTACCATAGAAATGTAAGTGCCCATAATTAGAATTTTATATATATATGGAGAGTTGTAGTATTTCGTCAAATAGATACTAGTCAAAAATGTCAATCAATGTTATTTCCCCATTATGCTAAAATCGAAATTTTTATGGCGTTCACTCCTCGAACCAAAGATATCTTCACATAATGGGGATCTGTCTGTCTGTCTGTATACTCTGTATATGTTTTCCTTTAAGGTCCGATGAGGATTTGACACGAGTTATACAATCTTTTGAAGGGAATACGGATGATATACTAATCAGTCAACAATGTCAAATAATGTAAGTGTTTTTCGATCTTTTTGGGATAAGAAGACGCAATATATTTTCATAAATTTATTAAATGAAAGAAATCAGTACAATAAACGAATATACAAATATACGAACAAAAACATTATAATATACAGCGAGTACGTACAATTGGAAAACGGTTTTTTATCTGTCTGCATACCATTTCATCGTTTCGGTGAGTGTGACACGGGTCAAATAAATTTAAAAAATTTATAAATTCTTTATCATTTGACATATGCATGAGAAATGAGACACAGTACATTCCGCAAACATTAGTAAAATATCCCTGCATACGAAATGGGTTCCATACAACTTCGGGAATATGTAACTGAGCGAGAAATTTTACAATAATAGGGTCACTCCAGGGTTGAGTACCGAGTGAATCAAAATAGTACAGGCGCTGTCTATTTTTAAAATAGACCGCGATCCAGTGAATCCCTTCATTACCGATGATGTCTGTGTTCACAATAAGACTACCGCATTCTCGCGTACTTGGCAAACTCAATGTTTCATTCTTCGCAAACACGCCGATAAATTTGGAACGTGTGACTCGCTCCATTACTTTCTGAAGTGTATTAGCATCCATTTTAAAAGTCAGTGATAACGCTTCTAAATCTATCTACTTCTTAGGGCTTGCGATTCGAGATATACTAGTACACTAATAGGAGCGTCTATAGGCTTGGCGAATTCCAGCCGCACTGAGATGTTACCGCTCTGCTGTGGTGTTAAATGGGTATTTACGCTAGCAGATAAGTCAGGTGTAATGTCAAACGGATAAAGGTTAAATTGATTTTTCGCCTGTGCACACACAAAGGAGAAAGTGAAACGCTAATTGAAACATGAGTTATTTAATAAACGAGATATTCAGTTAACACAAGAAATAACAGAAAACACAAGAAAAAACAAATGCTTAGATTTGGTGATCACAAACAACAGAAACCTAAAGAAACCTGTACTCGATATGAAGGGCTTTCATATCGTTCAGTAGTATTTTTGTTCCCACTTTACAACCGGATGGTAAGTCATCTTTAAATACGTCTAGAATACAATCAAAAGCACGCACAAAGAGTTCATCGTTAGTTACATTATTAAACACAAGTTTATAAACACGCTTTTCCAATCGAGGGTTTATTTCTACCGACCCGAGCTTTTCAATCGTGAACACGTCTTCACTCAACATAGCGGCAATTGAAATAATCTTCTAAATCGTTACGACAACTGCGCGTTATATAAAGAAATAGTTCTTCAGGATAATTTTCACGAACTAGGCATATTTTATAATGTTTTACTAAACATCTTCATACACCGGCGCATTATTTGAGAGGAACATATGCTCATATTTTTCCTTTCTGCCCGTCAAACGATACTCATCTCTAAAGTCTGTTAAAAACTCACGCAGGACACTAGCCACAACCTCACTACGAACCTCGTCATGATATACATTAATATAGTGATAAAAATACTTAAGATTGTCCATGATCACGAGATTCACATTTTCAGTCGTAGGGTATGAGTAATCGACATGGTGTAGCATGACGTAATGCGGCTTGTCACACCACCCATCCGCAAGACTCATTATCCATACCTGCTGCTTCTCTTCTGCACGCGCTGTTTCTTTTACTTTAGACTTTATAAAGTTTAGATCTGCAGCATACTTCAGCACATCGTCAGTGCAACGAAAGCCTTCAATGGTCTCACCAGAACATCCGTAGAGTATTTGTACATCTTGGAACTTCACACAATCCAATGTGGTTTTAAAAGAGGCATAGGAGGGGGGGGGGAGGAAGTTTTTCGGTATCCACCACATCCTGGCACTTTGCTGAATACCATTTCATAAACGTTGTACAAACAATATTAAAGGTAGCCATTTGAATACACGTCTGATTTTTCTTCTGAATACACGTCTGATCTCTCGGTCTTACTGCAGTCGACTGATCACGCAGGGAATCACAGATAGCAACATGACTCAAGGTCTTACAGTGGGCGGAGCTTAGAATTTTCGCCTGTGCACACACAAAGGAGAAAGTGAAACGCTAATTGAAACATGAGTTATTTAATAAACGTGATATTCAGTTAACACAAGAAATAACAGAAAACACAAGAAAAAACAAATGCTTAGATTTGGTGATCACAAACAACAGAAACCTAATACTTTAAAGAAAGCATTCTATTAAATACTTTTAGCCTATGTTCACGAATTAATACCGGTTTTAAAATAGATTCGACAAGAAGACCGGCTGGACTGATTTTATAGAAATTCAAGGATTCCAAGTTGATCACGAGAGAAGTTATGTAGTCATCTTCCATGCTGCAAAATCTCATCGTTAGCCTGCCTGCTCAGAGCACCGACAAGAGGTAAAATCGAATCCACATCAACACAAAATTTTAGTCGCTAAAATAACAGCCTGAGTATTGTTCATGTTCTAAATTATCTTTGATTCGTTTTGATAAAATTGAGTAAACTGCAGCCTTTGTTTCCTGATCAGAAACTCTCCGTCTTTTTCTGGTATGGTGCAAGGCTTCGTTGCAACCATATTCACTGCACGAGTCTACTTCACAGTCGTTGCCTTCTAATCTAGATTTACACTCTTCACTAATGCATTCGATGGGTGAATAATCATCTTGGTTGATATTATTGACACCACATTCGAGAGGGCTCACTGGGGTAACGGACACTTCAGGTAATGGCGCGGACGCTTGAGGTGGGTCGGGGACAATCTCCTCAGGTTGCCCTTGTGGCGGGGCAAATATTGTGTGGGGGTAATTATGTGTTGCTTCTAAGTAAACAAAACGGGCCTTATGTAACACAGTGGCAATTAATAATGATTTATGCAAAGATGCACCAGCTCTTCTGGAACGTCTGGATGCAATTTTACCGAGCGATATATTTATCAACTTGTATGCTTCAAACCCGTTTGGAACGTCAGATATCATGTTCACCACCTAGGAATTGGTCAAGGCACAGAGAGCTAACTAACACGACTCTATCCTCTATTACCAATCTTGTAATGAGTTAAAGTGAAAGTTTCGCCTGCCTTTATACAATGTCGTTCTGACGTCGTTATCAAGCTCCACACAGGGAACTTCCAGGAAGTAACATGAATCACGTTGCTGTTCTTTCACCTGTACACACACACACACACACACACACACACACACACACACACACACACAAAGGAGAAAGTGATACGTTGGTTGAAACATGATTTATTTAATAAAAGAAATATTCAAGCTATATATATATATATTTACAAACACGTGTAATAAATAAGTTAACAACAGACATCAATGATTATATTCAAGACATATTTACAAACGTGTGATAAATAAGTTAACAATTGAATTTCTGTAACCCGAGAGACGACGGACGGAGTCATTACAAGCTCGGCTCCGCCGTGCTTGTAATGACTCCGTCCGTCGTCTCTCGGGTTAACATAATTTCATTTGTTAACTTGTTTATTACACATGTTTTTAAATATATATGTCTTGAATATATCATTGATGTCTGTTGTTAACTTATTTATTACACGTGTTTGTAAATATATATATATATAGCTTGAATATTTCTTTTATTAAATAAATCATGTTTCAACCAACGTATCACTTTCTCCTGTGTGTGTGTGTGTGTGTGTGTGTGTGTACAGGTGAAAGAACAGCAACGTGATTCATGTTACTTCCTGGAAGTTCCCTGTGTGGAGCTTGATAACGACGTCAGAACGACATTGTATAAAGGCAGGCGAAACTTTCACTTTAACTCATTACAAGATTGGTAATAGAGGATAGAGTCGTGTTAGTTAGCTCTCTGTGCCTTGACCAATTCCTAGGTGGTGAACATGATATCTGACGTTCCAAACGGGTTTGAAGCATACAAGTTGATAAATATATCGCTCGGTAAAATTGCATCCAGACGTTCCAGAAGAGCTGGTGCATCTTTGCATAAATCATTATTAATTGCCACTGTGTTACATAAGGCCCGTTTTGTTTACTTAGAAGCAACACATAATTACCCCCACACAATATTTGCCCCGCCACAAGGGCAACCTGAGGAGATTGTCCCCGACCCACCTCAAGCGTCCGCGCCATTACCTGAAGTGTCCGTTACCCCAGTGAGCCCTCTCGAATGTGGTGTCAATAATATCAACCAAGATGATTATTCACCCATCGAATGCATTAGTGAAGAGTGTAAATCTAGATTAGAAGGCAACGACTGTGAAGTAGACTCGTGCAGTGAATATGGTTGCAACGAAGCCTTGCACCATACCAGAAAAAGACGGAGAGTTTCTGATCAGGAAACAAAGGCTGCAGTTTACTCAATTTTATCAAAACGAATCAAAGATAATTTAGAACATGAACAATACTCAGGCTGTTATTTTAGCGACTAAAATTTTGTGTTGATGTGGATTCGATTTTACCTCTTGTCGGTGCTCTGAGCAGGCAGGCTAACGATGAGATTTTGCAGCATGGAAGATGACTACATAACTTCTCTCGTGATCAACTTGGAATCCTTGAATTTCTATAAAATCAGTCCAGCCGGTCTTCTTGTCGAATCTATTTTAAAACCGGTATTAATTCGTGAACATAGGCTAAAAGTATTTAATAGAATGCTTTCTTTAAAGTATTAGGTTTCTGTTGTTTGTGATCACCAAATCTAAGCATTTGTTTTTTCTTGTGTTTTCTGTTATTTCTTGTGTTAACTGAATATCACGTTTATTAAATAACTCATGTTTCAATTAGCGTTTCACTTTCTCCTTTGTGTGTGCACAGGCGAAAATTCTAAGCTCCGCCCACTGTAAGACCTTGAGTCATGTTGCTATCTGTGATTCCCTGCGTGATCAGTCGACTGCAGTAAGACCGAGAGATCAGACGTGTATTCAGAAGAAAAATCAGACGTGTATTCAAATGGCTACCTTTAATATTGTTTGTACAACGTTTATGAAATGGTATTCAGCAAAGTGCCAGGATGTGGTGGATACCGAAAAACTTCCTATTCCCCCCCTCCTATGCCTCTTTTAAAACCACATTGGATTGTGTGAAGTTCCAAGATGTACAAATACTCTACGGATGTTCTGGTGAGACCATTGAAGGCTTTCGTTGCACTGACGATGTGCTGAAGTATGCTGCAGATCTAAACTTTATAAAGTCTAAAGTAAAAGAAACAGCGCGTGCAGAAGAGAAGCAGCAGGTATGGATAATGAGTCTTGCGGATGGGTGGTGTGACAAGCCGCATTACGTCATGCTACACCATGTCGATTACTCATACCCTACGACTGAAAATGTGAATCTCGTGATCATGGACAATCTTAAGTATTTTTATCACTATATTAATGTATATCATGACGAGGTTCGTAGTGAGGTTGTGGCTAGTGTCCTGCGTGAGTTTTTAACAGACTTTAGAGATGAGTATCGTTTGACGGGCAGAAAGGAAAAATATGAGCATATGTTCCTCTCAAATAATGCGCCGGTGTATGAAGATGTTTAGTAAAACATTATAAAATATGCCTAGTTCGTGAAAATTATCCTGAAGAACTATTTCTTTATATAACGCGCAGTTGTCGTAACGATTTAGAAGATTATTTCAATTGCCGCTATGTTGAGTGAAGACGTGTTCACGATTGAAAAGCTCGGGTCGGTAGAAATAAACCCTCGATTGGAAAAGCGTGTTTATAAACTTGTGTTTAATAATGTAACTAACGATGAACTCTTTGTGCGTGCTTTTGATTGTATTCTAGACGTATTTAAAGATGACTTACCATCCGGTTGTAAAGTGGGAACAAAAATACTACTGAACGATATGAAAGCCCTTCATATCGAGTACAGGTTTCTTTAGGTTTCTGTTGTTTGTGATCACCAAATCTAAGCATTTGTTTTTTCTTGTGTTTTCTGTTATTTCTTGTGTTAACTGAATATCTCGTTTATTAAATAACTCATGTTTCAATTAGCGTTTCACTTTCTCCTTTGTGTGTGCACAGGCGAAAAATCAATTTAACCTTTATCCGTTTGACATTACACCTGACTTATCTGCTAGCGTAAATACCCATTTAACACCACAGCAGAGCGGTAACATCTCAGTGCGGCTGGAATTCGCCAAGCCTATAGACGCTCCTATTAGTGTACTAGTATATCTCGAATCGCAAGCCCTAATAGAAGTAGATAGATTTAGAAGCGTTATCACTGACTTTTAAAATGGATGCTAATACACTTCAGAAAGTAATGGAGCGAGTCACACGTTCCAAATTTATCGGCGTGTTTGCGAAGAATGAAACATTGAGTTTGCCAAGTACGCGAGAATGCGGTAGTCTTATTGTGAACACAGACATCATCGGTAATGAAGGGATTCACTGGATCGCGGTCTATTTTAAAAATAGACAGCGCCTGTACTATTTTGATTCACTCGGTACTCAACCCTGGAGTGACCCTATTATTGTAAAATTTCTCGCTCAGTTACATATTCCCGAAGTTGTATGGAACCCATTTCGTATGCAGGGATATTTTACTAATGTTTGCGGAATGTACTGTGTCTCATTTCTCATGCATATGTCAAATGATAAAGAATTTATAAATTTTTTAAATTTATTTGACCCGTGTCACACTCACCGAAACGATGAAATGGTATGCAGACAGATAAAAAACCGTTTTCCAATTGTACGTACTCGCTGTATATTATAATGTTTTTGTTCGTATATTTGTATATTCGTTTATTGTACTGATTTCTTTCATTTAATAAATTTATGAAAATATATTGCGTCTTCTTATCCCAAAAAGATCGAAAAACACTTACATTATTTGACATTGTTGACTGATTAGTATATCATCCGTATTCCCTTCAAAAGATTGTATAACTCGTGTCAAATCCTCATCGGACCTTAAAGGAAAACATATACAGAGTATACAGACAGACAGACAGATCCCCATTATGTGAAGATATCTTTGGTTCGAGGAGTGAACGCCATAAAAATTTCGATTTTAGCATAATGGGGAAATAACATTGATTGACATTTTTGACTAGTATCTATTTGACGAAATACTACAACTCTCCATATATATATAAAATTCTAATTATGGGCACTTACATTTCTATGGTAGTCCCTTGCGTCGGATTGTAAGGAGCGTCACTGCAAATATCTTCTACGGTTTGCGTCGAAAATAGTTCGCCACAATCAGCAGCATTGAAAAGACTAATTGTGGTTAATGCTGCAGTATCACGTTCTTCATACAAGTCTGGGGAGACGTACAGGTCCATGGTGGAGGATGTGTGACACTGCTGACTGATCAGTATATCATCCGTATTCCCTTCAAAAGATTGTATAACTCGTGTCAAATCCTCATCGGACCTTAAAGGAAAACATATACAGACAGACAGACAGACAGATCTCCATTATGTGAAGATATCTTTGGTTCGATTACCAATTTCGATTTTAGCATGATGGGGAAATAACATTGATTGACATTTTTGACTAGTATCTATTGACGAAATACTACAACTCTCCGTATATATATAAAATTCTAATTATGGGCACTTACATTTCTATGGTAGTCCCTTGCGTCGGATTGTAAGGAGCGTCACTGCAAATATCTTCTACGGTTTGCGTCGAAAATAGTTCGCCACAATCATCAGCATTGAAAAGGCTAATTGTGGTTAATGCTGCAGTATCACGTTCTTCATACAAGTCTGGGGAGACGTACAGGTCCATGGTTGATTATTCACTGATGCGAAAATAGCTACTGTTACTCCCAACTGAAAATATCCCCTTTTATATGCACATTCGCCAAGCTCCGCCCAAAAGACCAGATGTTCGTAGTGATTGGCTGCCGATGTAGCTGGGTGGAGCTATGACGTGTACCAATCCGCTATAACGAGACCGGACGAGTAACATATATATAAAATCGAATTATAGGCACTTACATTTCTATGGTAGTCCCTTATATTATATCTTACAAATTATTAGTATTGTTTGTTAACATAATTGTTAACTTATTTTATAATAAAGAAATTATATCCTAATTATATTTTAAAAAGAACATTCGGTTTCAACGTTAAGCTGTGGTCTAAGGCGGCGTGGCATGAATAAATACTAAAATAAAATTAAATGTTAAAAATCTTTATTCATACGTTATTAAAAGTTAAAAATCTTTATTAATAAAACAGGATAGAAGCATATGAAAGTCAAGGTAAACTATAGTTGCAAATTAGGTTATACGATGTTTTTCGGATATACTACTGCCTCCGGTAAAATGGTCCTGTTATTTTAAATCACGTATTTGAAAGAGTTAATTATTATTGCTACATAGAAAAAATCGTGCATTACGATGTTTTTCGGATATACTACTGCCTCGGGTAAAATGGTCCTGTTATTTTAAATCACGTATTTGAAAGAGTTAATTATTATTGCTACATAGAAAAAAATCGTGCATTACGATGTTTTTCGGATATACTACTGCCTCGGGTAAAATGGTCCTGTTATTTTAAATCACGTATTTGAAAGAGTTAATTATTATTGCTACATAGAAAAAATCGTGCATTACGATGTTTTTCGGATATACTACTGCCTCGGGTAAAATGGTCCTGTTATTTTAAATCACGTATTTGAAAGATTTAATTATTATTGCTACATAGAAAAAATCGTGCATTACGATGTTTTTCGGATATATTCCCATCATTAGCCCAGCGTCTTGACCACTAGGCCTCCTAGGGTACCCATTTATCTACCAACCACTTTCTTTATGTGTGGAAGGATGAACAGCTGGGTTTTGCTGCGCGTCGGCTGCCGTCGGGTCTCGAACCCTGGGCCGATGGATTCGTAGTCCGCGACGCTAACCACTACACCACCGAGGCGGTATTTGTCATTACTTACTCGGACTATAGTGGATTTAATTATCCCAGAAGAGTTCCATGCACGGTCTGTGTGTAGCATATATATATATATATATATATATATATATTGTGTGTACGTTTTTGCCACTGTTATTCGTGACTTAAATATTTATAATAAAAATCAAGTGTCTAAAAAAGTTATTTAATAAGCAGAATTTAATTGGCTTCAAATTATATTTTAAAATACGCGTAAATATTTGTAGAAGTAATAACAATGATAAAATTAATATCTGGAGTCAGTGGTGATTTCTGCTCGAATAGCTTGTAGAAGGATAATCCCTCGACCTGAAAAAGGTCCCTAGAGACCTTTTTCGTTCGAATCGTGTCCCTAGAGACACGATTCGACCCCGCTATAGTGGCTTGGGCAAATCCAAATGAATAATTTTTTATTTTACGTCATTTTTCATTTTTTTCGTCGCAGGAATGAGGCTATATGCTTCATAAGTTTTCATCTCGTTTGGTGGAATTGTATCGTAAATTATCGTATTTCGAATTGTATCGTAAATGATCATTTCGTTTCGTTATTCGTGAGGGCTGAATTATGGATAACTATGTTATTTGTTTCGTTCATCTTCAAGTTTAATGAAGCTGTATTTAAATGAAGTTTCAATTAATTGGTTTTACTGTTATTTAGGAAAATTTATATTGGGCAAACGTTACAATAATAAGCTTATGTCGATATAGTTACCCATTGAATTGGAACTCTTTATTCACGTTTGCTATTATTTATTGAATGGTGGATAATTAGTTGGGTAACCCTTATAAAATTCGTTTTCTGTCTAACGAAATAGGGTAACTTTGTTAATTCTATTAAAGCGTAATGAAAGAGGCGCTTGTGTTATTTTATACGGTTGAATCTTGTATAACCATATAAATATATATTGTGGTATTTTATATGATTCATTAGTTTATTATATATACAAGTACATTTGGAATAACAGCCGTTATATATGTGTTACACGATTAATGGGACACATGGCGCTATCTGGAATACCTTGCGCTATCTGGCAACTATGTTATTTGTTTCGTTCATCTTCCAGTTTAATGAAGCTGTATTTAAATGAAGTTTCATAATTAATTGGTTTTACTGTTATTTAGGAAAATTTATATTGGGAGCAAACGTTACAATAATAATAAGTTTATGTCGATATAGATACCCATTGAATTGGAACTCTTTATTCACGTTTGCTATTATTTATTTATTGAATGGTGGATAATTAGTTGGGTAACCCTTATAAAAATTCGTTTTCTGTCTAACGAAATAGGGTAACTTTACTAATTCTATTAAAGCGTAATGAAAGAGGCGCTTGTGTTATTTTATACGGTTGAATCTTGTATAACCATATAAATATATATTGTGGTATTTTATATGATTCATTAGTTTATTATATATACAAGTACATTTGGAATAACAGCCGTTATATATGTGTTACACGATTAATGGGACACATGGCGCTATCTGGAATACCTTGCGCTATCTGGCAACTCAGCCAGAATAGAGGATTATAAAAGATCGCGAAGTTGGTGAAGAACCATTCCCCCCTCGGCTCCGGCCGAGTAAGGAGCTCTGCTCCTTCTATTTCAGGCCCTTTGGTAAACCCCATAGTGGCCTCTTAGGTTAGGGAAACGAAAATAAATTGGGGGAGAACTCCACTCTGTCCTTCAGGAGTCTCTCTCCCTCCTTCAGCTCTCTCTCCTGCATGTATCTTCCTCCTTCAGATGTCTCTCTCTCCTGCATGTTTGCCTCCTGCATGTGTACTCATGCATGTGTACATCCAGCATGTGTACCTACTGCATGTGTACTCCTGCATGTATACGTATGTGTGTACCTCCAGCATGTGTACTCCTGCATGTGCACCTATCCTCTCTCCTTCAGGCGTCTCTCCCTCCTACAGGCATCTCTCTCTTCTTCAGCTCTCTCTCTCTCTCCTTCAGGCGTCTCTCCCTCCTACAGGCGTCTCTCCCTCCTACAGGCATCTCTCTCTCTTCTTCAGCTCTCTCTCCTTCAGCTGTCTCTCCTTCAGGCGTCTCTCTCACCTTGGCTCAGCCAACTGGCTGATTCTGGCTGATTCGGAGCCTATAAAACAACGCCAGCCCGGCTGGAAGTCTTAGTGTGCACTTGGCTCCTGCCAGGTGAACACCTCTCCTCCTTTCTCTCCTCCTCCTCCTCCTCTCTCTTGGGGGATAACGCCGCCTCCAAGTTTCCCCCCCCACCCCCTTCCCCCCACCCCTCTTCGCAACAACCCCCCTCCCCCTTTGCAGCATCCCCCCCTTTGCAACAACCCCCTTTGCAACAACCCCACCCCCCTTTGCAGCAACCCCCACCCCCTTTGCAACATTACATAATAACCTGCAACATACCTGCACTCTCCCCTTTTGCGGCTATACTACTCATGATTAACAAGAGTTGATTAGAGGAAAAAGATATTTTAACAAGATATTGTGAATTTTATACATTCCCGCAGTTATTGAAATTATTTTTAAAATTGATAAATGCACATTCTAGAATATTCCTTTCAATTATAGCTCTGTTTTTAACGAGCGCTTTAGAACTGTCCCACTTGATACTATGATTACATCTATACATATGGTTAAACAATGCATTAGAATTATTTGCTGTTCTACACGCATATTTATGCTGCTTTACTCTAATATATATCTAACGTTTTACCCGTTTGACCTATATATACACAATGTGAATCAGAGTATATATATATATATATATATATATATATATATATGTTAAACACAGACCGTGCATGGAACAAGGAACTCTTCTGGGAAAATTAAATCCACTATAGTCCGAATAAGTAATGGTAAATGACAAATACCATAGTTTTTATTTTTCATGATGCTAGCCCGACGTGGGCAACGGGTCTCTCGCAAAGAGATCCCATAAATATAGCTTCCCTCTCCAGCTATCTGCAAAGCAGACAGGATCCAGCTTTGGGACATGGACCTAGGGTTTAAAGCAAGCCTAGTCCCCTACATTCAGAACCTCTATATAAGTAAAAGACTCGTTGCATTCACGTCGGATTGAATAAACAAAGAAAAAGGGGTAACTATTGTATTTTTAGCCAAAAAAACCAAAACTTAAACCTCAACCGGGACATTGAGCGTCCACTTTTCAAGGCACGTAACACGTCCGTTTAATATACACAAACTCAGAATGGTCCCCTGAGAAATTTATATGTTAAACACAGACCGTGCATGGAACAAGGAACTCTTCTGGGAAAATTAAATCCACTATAGTCCGAATAAGTAATGGTAAATGACAAATACCATAGTGGATTTAATTTTCCCAGAAGAGTTCCTTGTTCCATGCACGGTCTGTGTTTAACATATAAATTTCTCAGGGGACCCTTCTGAGTTTGTGTATATTAAACGGACGTGTTACGTGCCTTGAAAAGTGGACGCTCAATGTCCCGGTTGAGGTTTAAGTTTCGGTTTTTTTGGCTAAAAATACAATAGTTACCCCTTTTTCTTTGTTTATTCAATCCGACGTGAATGCAACGAGTCTTTTACTTATATAGAGGTTCTGAATGTAGGGACTAGGCTTGCTTTAAACCCTAGGTCCATGTCCCTAAGCTGGATCCTGTCTGCTTTGCAGATAGCTGGTGAGGGAAGCTATATTTATGGGATCTCTTTGCGAGAGACCCGTTGCCCACGTCGGGCTAGCATCATGAAAAAGAAAAACTATGGTATTTGTCATTTACCATTACTTATTCGGACTATAGTGGATTTAATTTTCCCAGAAGAGTTCCTTGTTCCATGCACGGTCTGTGTTTAACATATAAATTTCTCAGGGGACCATTCTGAGTTTGTGTGTATATATATATATATATATTAGAGAGAGAGAGAGAGAGAGAGAGAGAGAGAGAGATCGTTTATTTCTTTAGACATAGGATGATTGGATTTTAAGAGAAAATTTAAGTCTCCCAATTTTCCTGCACACTGTGCAAGTGTGCATATATGAACTCTATTCGATTAATTATTTATTCATAGGGCAAGCAATCAGATCAATGTGGAGGAGCTCTGTAATTCACCAGTATCTGAGCACGCGTCTGACCTCAGCAGCGTAGAACATGTGCGCTCATCATCCACATTTTGAACTCTGATTCCATATAAGTTTTTTACATTTGTTTAAATTTATGAAAGTAATTATTTTTATTGGGGATATTTTTCGTTGGTCACTGCGATTCTGTACGTATTTGAAATGTGTCTCGCCATACAGTTTTCTGTTACAAGTATAATTCGTTTTCTTTGATTCAAAGGGTAACGAAAATAATCTTCAGTGTTTAGCCTTTGCAAATTTTCAACACATGTTTATGTGGGTGCAGGTATTTGGTTGCTTACAGTGAAATTGTATTAGGTGTTTTATAGAATTACCTCTCTCTCTCTCTCTCTCTCTCTCTCTCTCTCTCTCTCTCTCTCTCTCTCTCTCTCTCTAACGAGAGTATTAATCTGATGTATTTATTGCTACATTTTATGAGATACACCTTATAAATGTTCAAAATGTTCGCCTCGGATTTCAATGCACAGCCTTGCTCGTTCTAAACAAAATGCCACTGCCCATTGAATCTTTTTAGGGTGTTCTCGTATGTAAGCAGCGGCATCCATAATCCGACGCAAGAGTTCCTCTCTCGTTTGTACTTTGGTCTTGTAGACTATCTCTTTCATAAGGCCCCATAAAAAGAAATCTAACGGGGTTAGGTCCGGAGATCTCGGGAGCCACGATATTGGACCAGCACGACCAATCCAACGAATCCCATACCGCTGATTCAAGTAATCCGTAACATGACGACCAAAATGTGGTGGTGCCCCATCGTGCTGAAAGAACATCCTGCGCCTTGTTTACAAGGGCACGTCCTCCATGAAAAGCGGCAATTCGTTCGTCAGGAAGTTCAGATAAATATCCGCAGTTAATCGTTGTTCCAAAAAGAACGGTTCAATCAGCTGATCTCCAATTACACCGCACCAAACATTCACCGAGAATCGATATTGATAGTTTCCTTCAAAATTGAACACGTTTATCGTAATCATCCGGTTGAAGAGCTTGCACACGTTGCAAATGATAGGGATACAAACCCTCATCATGTATGGTTCGCCATACACGCGATGCGGATTCACCAATTCGTTTAGAAATCCTTCGAACACTGGTAGTTGGGCTACGTTGTACTAGTTCCAGTATGCGTTCCTCCATAGCAACGGGCCGACGTGCTACATGTTTTTAGTTACGTTGAACAATTGCCCCTGTTTCCCTTAATCTCTGGTGTGTGTCACTAAACACTTGCTTGTTCGGTATTCGGCGGTTCGGAAAACGTCTTCGATATTCCTCAACTACCGCTCTGCTGTTACCATCAAAGAATCCATGAATGGAATGGATATCAGGGTATTTAGCGGGTGTGAACTGTTGATTCATTTTGAATGTTCAGCTCAGCGCAACACAATGTCTCGTACCACAGACCAGAACTAAATGAAAGAAAAAACTGAGGATTAGTAGTGGTAACTTCGTTAACCGAAACTACCACCAGTGCTGCCATCTATCGAATTACACACAAGTAGGGATTTGTTGTTTGCGCATCTTAAAACGTCTGCAGCTCCGCACGGTTGGAAATAGCACCTACGAGGGTACCTCAATAAGTATCCGCACTTTTTATTTTAGTGATTATAGTGTATATATAATATATACTCGTAATAACGAGCCAAACTGAGATCTACAGGCTTATTTAGGCTAGCAACAGTATAGGCTTATTTAGGCTACTCTTAGCTGTCACATATCGTACGAGTAGTGAGCATGGCTGCGCCGCTTTCAATTTGCACTCAGGAAGAACAGAGATCCGTGGTTCGTTTTTTGTGGGCAGAAGGTGTGAAAGGAGCTGAAATTCACACGCGTTTATGTGCTCAGTATGGGAATAATGCGTTATTACGGCGAAGTGTGTACGAGTGGATTCAAATGTTCAAGGAAGGTCGGACATGTGTGACAGATGCTCAGCGTTTAGGACGACCGTCAACATCAACCAGTGGTGACAAGCAGGAAGAAGCCAGAGCCATGATTTTTGATGACAGAAGATTAACAATAAAAGAAACTGCATCTTCATTAGACATCAGTCAAGGGTCAGCCTATTCGATGGTTCATGACATTCTTGGCTTTCACAAGGTTTGTGCAAGATGGGTGCCCAAACAGTTGACAGAAGAGCACAAGCGTAATCGTATGGACGTCTGCTCTCGTCTTTTGGCGCGGTATCATAATGAAGGTGAAAACTTTTTGGAGCGCATTATCACTGGAGAGGAAACATCGATCCATCACTATGAGCCAGAAAGCAAACGACAGAACATGCAATGGAAGCATCCAACATTTCCCGTTGCAAGGAAGTTCGAAGCGCAGCCGTCAGCAGGTAAAGTTATGCTAACACTGTTTTGGGATACACGAGGCCCTATCCTTGAACATTATCTAGAGCGTGGAACTACAGTAACAAGTGCATCGTATTCTGGCATGCTTCGGAATGAGTTAAAGCAAGCAATTCGCACAAAACGGAGAGGGAGATTGTCGGAAGGTGTTATTCTGTTACACGACAATGCGCGCCCTCATACCGCTGCACAGACTAGAAAATGCCTTCAAGAACTTAAATTTGAAGCTCTCAACCATCCAACCTACAGTCCAGATCTGGCACCTTCGGATTTTTACCTGTTTGGACCACTAAAATACGCTTTGAGAGATCAGCGATTCCAAGGCGATGATGACCTGAAGGAGGCGGTGCATGACTGGCTACGCACACAGCCAAAAACATTCTTTTGTGATGGCATTAGGAAGCTTGTAGATCGCTGGACAAGTATATTGAGAAACAGGGAGTCTACGTTGAGAAGTGATGTGTTTATAATCTATCAGAAGTGAAAATAAAATTGTGAAAATATAAAGGGCAGATACTTATTGAATTACCCTCGTATGTTGTATTAACTTTTTACTCGATATCACCCCCAAATTACCCTCTAAAGTATGGTAGACCGGTTGTTAAACACCCTGTATATATAGGGTGTCCGGGCTTAAATGGCAATAAAATACATTTATAATGTTTTATTTTATTGCCATTTAAGCCCGGACACCCTGTATATATATATATATATATATATATATATATATATATATATATATATATATATATATATATATATAGGGTGGGAGAAAAGTCTCTAAGGATTTTATACATAGAAATACTTTGTTAGTAATAAATAAATTCCACTGATATCACTGCACTGTATGCGATACTTTTCAGAGCAACTACACAAGGCCAGGAATGATCCAAGGCTAGAACAGGAAGGCCTTAAGCCCTAGCCCAAGTCAGCGCCATATTAGTAAGGATGGAATACAGCAATGAAGAAAAAGTGTGTTTTGTATTGTGGGTTGTTTCTTATAATAATTGTGAAGAAAGTTAAAGTTTTTTCAAGAAAAAAAAAAATTGCAAAGTTGGCATTTATCCCTCTCACGCCGATTTTTTTTTTTTTAAACTAATGCATTAATTTTAACAATGTAAATGTTGATTTCTATTAATTTAAATTGCATTGGGTTGATTCATAATGAAAATTTATAGAATTTTCAATAATTTAATATGGGACATTGTAACCCACTTGTTATTTGAAGTGGGACAAATTGTCCTAGTCAGCATGAAATGCTTACTTCAAAATAACATACACATCTGCCAATGGAACAATGAAAGAAAACAGAGGTATCTTTTCATGCTTCACATCTTTGTATATAATATTCACTATAGCAGTCTTTAGTCGTCGGAAAAAGACGTTCTTCCACCATTTATCAGATTTTCGCTCAAAGTTGTAGGTAGCAACATAGAAACGCATGGAACAATACAGCCCAGAGGCATTATATACCGCTAATTCTCTATAAAACTTGTTTTTACTGGTTTCAACATCTTCTACAAAGTCTATAGCAGTTATGAAAAAAAAACCCAGCTTCAATAATATCTCATAAATTACAATTAACTTTACCTAAAAAGCTGTACCATGAAATTGCACCTTCACATACGTCTGTTTCTTGACAAATAACGGCGACTTGCCGCCAAGAAAGAGTCAATGATGAATTGTCATACATCTGGCAGCTTTAGCAGGACCAATACTTACTGAAAATGGGAGAGTATAATGCGAATCTGGGCTCAGAGAGACTCACTTGTAAAAATTTATGGTTCTTTTGCATTATCCTCCCAACACTAATTTTTTGATATAATGTTGGTTTGGTTTTGGTTATGGTACTTTATTTTCCTTCCATTATAAAAAAAATTAGTGTTGGTATTAGGTTAGGTTAGGTTTGGTTAGGTTAGGTTACGGTAAAAACAGCCCGCCGCAGGCGTTAGCCGTTATAAAAGAAAATTAGTGTTGGGAGGATAATGCAAAAGTACCAAATTTATATTTTCATGGGACAATTGGGACATATTGTCCCATGAGGCGTGAAAGGGTTATTTCAAGAAAAATATAATAAACCACCACCAAATGCATCCACTCTTCGATACTGGAAACTCAAATGTTTTGTAACAGGGAGCCTAGTAAAAGATCGTCCAAGAAGCGGAAGGCCAGTAACGGCGACAGGAGACAACAACAAAGAAAATGTCCTTTCAGTTTTGAAGTCGATCCAACAACTTCAACGAGAAAACTCGCACAGGAATTGGGTATTTCTAAATTTTCAGTAGCAAAAATATTGAAAACACAGGGGTACCACGATTACAAACCCATTTACTCTCAGCTCATATACCACGCTAATTGTGATAGACGGCTGCAGTTTGCTGAAACAATGGAACAAAAGTTCAACAGTGATCCAGAGATCGTAAAGATCAAATTTTCGGATGAATGTCTTCGGGTTAACGAGTAAAGGAAACAAACACAACGCTCACTACTGGGCGAAAAAAAATTTCAAAATACGATTGGGTAAACCTGTTAAAACGGCTACTTTGGGCCTAACAGTTTGGGGGTGCATTGGTTATTCAGAACTCGTTTCCTTTGACATATCGAGAGATACGATGGATGGAAAACGTTATTACTAGGGCGGTCAGAAGTCAATAAAGTCAAATTGTTTCCTATGGGGCACTTTTCGCTGAAACGACTGAAAATGCAGTAAAAACACCTGTAGGGGGTATATTACCAAAGTTAATAGGTCAACCAAAAGTCAACTTTTACCTGTTAGGTCAAAAAATAGCAATGAGGTAAATAAAGTCAATTTTTTGGAATAAATAATTAAAATAACTAAAAATTGGCATCTTTTTGGTTAACTGGCAACTTCGCTGCTCGTATTTGTCTTATTCAGTTATGTCCGTTCTGGTTTTGGATGTGGTTGTGTTGTATGTATTGTGGTTACTGGTTACCATTTTTTTTTGTGATTTTTTCTGATTTGTGATTTCACTGATTTCGATTTCTTTTGATTTCAGATATTTAAAATGCCAAAAGTTGCAGTTAGTTCTATTGCTAAAGTGCGCGCTATAATTGCAAAATATCCTAATGAATTCATTTGTTCAGGAAAAAATGAGCTATACTGTCAGATTTGTTGTGTTGTGGTCAAGCATGAGAAATCCTTTTTTGTGGATAAACATTGCTCTACCCAAAAGCACCAGCGTGGTATAGACCAAAATGTGGGAAATGAAAAGACGCAAACCCTTTTAAAGTACAAGTCTTCAGATTTTTCGGAAAAACTTGTGACTACATTTCTGTCAGCCAACATACCTCTTCATAAGTTGAGCAACCCTCATGTGAAACAATTGTTCTCTGAATTAGGTGTAGCAGTGCCTTGCGTGTCAACTTGCAGATCAATAGCAATGAAACAGGCAGAAAGCGAGTTAAGTAGAATAAAACATTTGCTAGAGGGTAAATTAATTTTCCTAATTGTTCATGAAAGTGAAGTAAGGGGCTCAAAATATTTGAACATACTTGCTGGATCTATTGATGTTCCCAAGAAAACATATTTAATCAGTTGCGATGTTCTTCTTGGAAATGTTAATGCACGAACTGTCATACACAAGATTGACGATACTGTAAAAGAATTCGAGATACCAAGAGAAAATTTCTGTTTACTTCTGTCTGATGCAGCTCGTTACATGGTGTCAGCTGGAGCGAGACTCAAGCAATTTTTTCCAAGACTTTTCTATGTAACGTGTCTTGCGCATCTGTTACATAATTGTGCGATGCAAATAAGAGCATTTTATAGTGATGTTGACACTTTAATTGCATGTGTCAAGGCTTCTACTCTTAAAAACAAAAGAAGGAAGGAATTGTTTGCTGAAATAGGAACTCCTCCAGAACCGATTGTAACACGTTCGGCAAGCTGACTGAACGCTGCTTTTTATTATGCAGACAATTTTCAAAATGTGAAGACAATTGTGGAAAATTTTGAAGATGAAGGAATCATTGTTCAGAAGGCTAAAGAGAGTGTTGCTAATGAAAAACTGCCAAAGCAACTAATGTCAATCAAAATGAATTATAGTTTGATTGCTAGCTTAGTGACTAGGATGGAAGCATCTGATTGCACCATTAGAGAGGCATATGAAACCATTTCTTCTATCAACCTTGGCGAAGATATGTGTTCAGTCAAACAATACGTTGAAACAAGACTCAAGACAAATGGTATTTGTGAAATAATTAACCTCAGTAGACCTGAAATCTCACCAACAGTTTATGGTCAGCTTTTGCAATGTCAACCAACAACTGCCGCTGTAGAGAGATCTTTCTCCATGCTTAATAAATTATTAAGTAAGGATCGCAATTTTTTGCCAGAAAATGTCGGCAAATACTTCATAATTTACCACAATCGGTCAACTGATGTAGAAGAGCAAGAATAAGTAATTAAAGTATCGTTTTTATTATTGAAAGTAAAGGCAACTTTATAAGTCAATTTTTTCAATTCGTAAGGTCAACTTTCTTAATTTTTTCGGTCAACTTTTGACTGCCCTATTACCAAGTAATGAGAGACAAAGTTTTACCACAATTTACTAATGGCGTTAGCAGGAATTCGCTTTATCAACATGATGGAGCGCTGCCACATTATTCTGCAGCTGCCCGTGAGATTCTGGATACCAACCTTGAAGGAAGATGGCTTGGGCGGCGAGGTCCCATTGAGTGGCCAGCCACATCACTTGATTTAACCTCGTGTGATTTCTGGCTTCGGGATTATTTTCGCGAGAAACTCTACACTCTTGGTTTCTCCTACCCTGTATATATGATATATATCATAGTTAATTATAGCCTTAAAAATTAATAACTCAAGAATTTAGAAGGTATATAAGAAATATAAATAAAACCCCATCATTCGTGCTACATTATACACAGGAGTTGGAAACAAATGGGAAGAAATAATTTATTTGATTGCATACAAAGTCATCATTTGGGCGTGAAGCGCATTTGCAAAAATCTTCGAAAAAGTACTCATAAGAAACCCCCTAGATACGTACAGTACTAAAAACGCCTTGATGCTTATAAGGATTCGATATAATCAGGGGCGGACTGACAGCAACCTTGGGCCTCGGGCATAATAAGGTTCTGGGCCCCTTGAAATCCGATTTTTTTCATATTACAGTTCGATTAGACACTTGACCCAATTGAGAACACTCTCACTGTTTTATAATGACTGCGGGCCGGGGCCGCCGGGCCGCCTAATGGCCCAGGCTCTCGGTCCATGCCTGATTGCCCGACCGCTCAGTCCGCCCCTAGATATAGGTATATAGATTTGTTTTAAGAATTTCGCAATGCTTGGGTCCTGCAACGGCGATTTCCCAAGCGAGTCATAGTAGTAGCATATTTGCTGTCTCCCAGGTACAAGAAGCAGCGTGTTGAATGGGCGCGTCAGTACGTGAAAACAGATTTTAATACTGTATTGTTCACCGCTGAATGAAAAGCAACCCTTCAGGGACTTGATATTTGGTCAAGAAGATGGATTGCTGAGAGCCAATTTCTACCATCGAGATTAAGACGCCAACAAGGTGGAAGTAGTGTCATGTTTTGGGCAGGATTGATAGGCAATGAAGTAGCTGCCTCATACAGAGTGCCTGATGGTGTAAAAATGAATGCCCAGTCTTACACAAACTTTCTAAAAGAAAACCTCATTCCATGGTCGGGAATGACCCTCAGCAATCCATCTTCTTGACCAACCATCAGATCCCTCAAGGGTTGCTCTTCATTCATCGGTTAACAATACAGTATTAAAATCTGTTTTCATATACTGACGCGCCCATTCAACACGCTGCTTCTTGTACCTGGGTGTTAATGGTGACTGAATCGTAGGTTTACATGTCTTGCCAATTGTTTGGAGGATTCCACATCGAGATGTTCTTGGTACATTATGTATGTCAGCCTGGTCAGAAACCTCTTTACTTAAGGACAATGGATACTTTGCAGTTTGCGCTTGATTACAGATATCTGCCACCTTATCACTTTTCTTATAGCTCCTTTATCACTTCGCTGCCTCAGTTTGGTACCCTCCGCTACAAACTTGTTTACAGTTCGATAAGCTCTGCCAAACTGCTTCGCAATTTCAATAGATTTTATATTTTCAGCGAGTAACTTGACTATTTTTCTTTTCTCAGTTAGTGTTAAATCCTTCTTCTTACCCATTTTCACCATTTAGATCCGTAAATAGAATACTTGCTTAATAATTTGGAACACAATATTTTACATATTTTTTAATAAAATGAGATAATTATTTTAATTATCAAAATATTTTATCGAAATGAATACCATCAATGCTGCTATATATAGTGATTATTTGCTACAAATTTCATTGAAATCGGGGAAAAACTTTTGAAAACATTGGAGAAAATGTAATCTGCTTAATAAGTGCGAACGCTGTGTAAGTAACATAATTTGAAAGGACAATTAGGTAGAAATAGTAAATACAAGTAATGAGGACGTAGATGACTAAGTGACGTAAGCAGATAACGAACCAGTGGCCTGGCACGGAACCAATACAGTATATTATAATCACAAAACATAATATAACATCTTAACGTTATAAATTGGTAGTAGAAGCAAGAGAGATTTCGAATTCAGATGCTTGCTTTTGGCGACGTCATCGGAATTCGAACATTCGTATCAGCAATAATGAATAATTTGCGAGAGGTGAACGCAATTAAAAGAAAAAGTGTAAAGAATACATGTGGACGTATTTACATGTACGTAATCATGATCGTCAAGGGACATGTACGACTGCACAAAGTAGTGTACACATATCGGTTGTCACACAATAGGTTGTGTGTGTAATATAGACACGAGTTAACATAGACTGATAGGTTGATAGGGCATAAGTAGACAATAGGTAGATGAATAAGTAATAAAATTAATAAAGGACAGCGGTCAAGAAAGAACATGGATGTATGAATGAGTATGGTTGAATAATATTTATATTGCATAACACCAGACAGGATACAACATATAAATAATGGCTTATAGTGAGTGAAGTTTTATTAATTTTAAAGAATTTACCATACATTGAATACGAAAGATATCCACATACTAAACACGTGATTCAGTATTCAAGGTATGGAAGGAAATTAAGTTACGTTATGACGTCAGAGTGATTTACTCTGTACGTACAGTATGTCATTATTTGGGAGAAATCAAAGGAGACGAATTAGAGAGGCACAGTTAAGGGACATTCGCTTCTTACAGCGAACTTCTAATGGCACAAACATGGATACTGCTCAACTATAGAAATGGTAAGTCGCATGGTTGTGACTCTTGTACCCTTGTTCCTTCAACAATGACCTCGCCTGTATCGGGCCATTGTATGGCGGGGTCTTCATTCAATAGATTATAAAGACATAAACCTTTATTCATCAATGTATGTGGGAGGCTGTTTTTTAATACATGCTCGATGTGTTGCGTTCCGTTGTTCTTTGGTTGGTCATCTCTAACGTCGGGGCCAGGTCCTGTGTCGCCATGCTCAGCACTACTCGCGCTGTGCCTAATAACCATGGGGAGCTCTGGCGGATTCTTATAATCCTCGTACTCATGAGGAAATTTCTGCGAAGCCTCTTGGTACAAGATCCTTTTCTCATCAGGTGACTTTTCACTGTTTTATAGGACTAGCAACTCGCTTTCCATTCTTTTAAGCCTACTTTTATGGGGTTCTAGAACCGTGTCTGGAATCTTTGAACTTTGCAATGAAGCATACACCTCGTGCGGAATCACAACCACCTTCTTCATTATATTAATTTAGTCAGTAAAGGACCCAAAACTGAAAATAAGATGGGTAGGAATGATCCTCCTCTTTGTACAATAATGCGCTTTTTCTTACCCACAATTTGACTTTTATGAGCGAGCGCTCGTATTATGTTCTTGTAACGACGTAAGCGAGCCTTCTGAAAGGGTTTCATTGGCACATTACATTTTATAACATTAAGACAAATTTCACAGATGCATTTTAAAAAGTCAGAGAAGATATGTTTAACAAACATCTGTTGCAGTGCCCGGGGCAATCGTTGATAGATTTTTATTAATTCACGATATTTCTTCGGCCTATTTCTCATTCTAGAATATACGCCGTTTCAGGTTCGCTTGGGAATATATTCGTTCTTAGATGCACCCTAAACGTGTTTCGCCGGTGAAGGTCACAAAGCAAATATGCATAACGCTGGTTTGTGGCCTCTTTATAAACCTCGAAAAACTCCTTACGCTGATTCGGGAACATTTAATTGGCTAATACCCCAATTTGTGACACATCTCTACGTTGCGCGAATAAGACTAGATATTGTGTATTTAGAGACACATCGCGCATGTATCTATTTTTGAAAAATAGATTCTGGTTGATGAAGAACACGCTTATGTTAAGATGGTGGGAGAACACTGTAAATGTCTCGGCAAACGTTTTATCCATCTCCAACATGAGAGCGTCAATTACAATGACTGTATGTTCATTTCCCTTTAACGAATTAACGTCATAGACCCCCTTGTGGAACAAGATTTCATCTTGGTACTCGTTGAACACTGATTAACACGTCGAAGAGCACCATATAACTATGCACAAATTTTGAGAACATCTCTCCCTTTTCTTTAATGATTTTAAGCATAAACACAATTTTACCACATCCTGTAGGTCCAGATATAATACATGTGGATGGGCTCGTCAACCTGAATTTTTCTACAGAATCCATTTCTAATACGTCACACTCCTAAGTGGGTCATTTACAAAATATTACAATTTTTGAGTGCTGCTCCTTATATTTTGTTTTCTTCTTCCACAGAACCGTGAATGACAACGATGTACAGCACCCCATCATCGATATCACAGACGAACCCGTTGACCGAACAGCTACAGAATCCATCCTCGCTGACGAATCCTCACCAGCGATACCTGTAGCACGCCCCAGTTCAAAGCGGAGGCATGATGAAGAGCCCACCACGTCAGGTATAAAGCGCGCCAGGGTTGAGCCGGTTGTTAGACCACCAGTAATAGAGACCCAACCTTCTACGTCTTACAACACAACCCCCACAATAGTACCTTCCTCAAATATACCGCCTTATTCAATTCTGGGTACATCCTCCACAACAGCTTCTCGTTCTGTTGAGGATGGCATAACATTCGAGTTGGTGCGCACCGCTACCCCCACCCCGGCCTTGAGTATGAGTATGGCGATGGTGATACTCAGATTCGTTTGTGTCAACAGGACCAAAAACCTATGGAGTACGGGTGAGGGTAGGGGATGATACGAAGTATATCGTGAAGGCTAATGGTATCACGCTTAACCATGCGAACCGTCGAGTCGTTAACTTTGACTCGTTGAAGGAACTAGTGTGCTTGGAAGATGAGAGTGACCAGCTACCCCAACTGACTGTGGGGACGCACAATTTTCGGTCGCAGAAACTGGGGTGTGTGAAGGAGCTTACGGGCACGAAGGTATGCCGTAACACCTACAGGAAACGCTACCAGGTGCCTTGTACTTATGATAGCGTACCCTTTGGCTACCTTAATCCTTGATTGTATTTATATATATATATATGTGTGTGTATATATATATGTATATATATATATGTGTGTGTGTGTGTGTGTGTGTGTGTATTGATATGTTTATTTATCACGTATATTTGCTCCAATTAAGGTTTCATTTTCTCTTTTGCGTGCGTGCGTGCGTGCGTGTGTGTGTACAGTAAAAGCTAAGCCCCTCCCACTGTAAGATCGGCAACGTGAGTCCTGCCGCTACCTGAGCATATTTCTATCCCTGTTTGCTCAGTTGACCTCTGCATACCCTTGAGCTCAGACGTGTATTCTCCCGCGTAGAAGAAAAATAGTAATGGCTACCTTTAATACTGTGTGTTCAACATTTATGAAGTGGTATTCGGCAAAGTGCCAAGATGTGGTGGATACTGAAAAACTCCCTATTCCCCCCTCCTTTAATACTTTCAAAGCTACATTGAGCCGTGCGAAGGACGAAGATGTTCAAATACTCTACGGGTATTCTGGCGAGGGCATTGTAGGATTTCGTAGTACAAACGATGTATTGAAGTATGTTGTAGACCTAACCTTTATAAAAGCTCACATATACCGCGAAGTAGAAGAAACAACACGTTCAGAAGATAAGCAACGGTTATGGATAGTGAGTCTTGTTGATGAGTGGTGTGACAAGCGATATTATGTCATGTTACACCATACCGACTACTCGTACCCTGCGGTTGAGACTGTAAATCTTCTCATCATGGAGAATCTTAAGTATTTTTATCACTATATTAATATATATCATGATGAGGTTTGTAGTGAGGTTGTGGCTAATGGGCTGTGTGAGTTTTTAACAAACTTTAGAGACAAGTATCGCTTGTTAAACAAAAAGGATAAATATGGGCACATGTTTCTCTCAAATAGTGCACCGGATTGTGAAGATGTTTAGTTTGTGGAAATGAACGTCTGGTGAGTGATAAAACATTAAAGCCGGTATTGTTTTATGTAGTGGAAGATTCTGTTTGTCCAAGAGCACAAGTGTTCGAACAAGCCTGTACACGCTTTAGCAGTGTGACTCGCTTCCCTCAGCGAACCGCCCACCCTTGTACCTCACGAAACACACGAGTTCGAACAAACCCGTACACGTTTCACCAGCGTGACTCACTCCGCCCGTCGAGCCGATCCGTCCACCTGTGGCTCATAGTCATCTCAGAGCTTGAACCGTGTGGACGTGCGAATACGATGGAACTTCCTTTGAGAAGCATTCTCAACGCCTCGTACGATGTCTCCGTGACGAAGTCATTGCGCGTGTTCAGGTGTGAAACCGGCACCATTAACTATGCACTGGAAACGATTTGCAGGCAAGCAAACTCTGGTAAACGTAATGTTATTTATTTAAGTGTTGAGGAGATGAATAGTCTTCGTGATAGTTGAGAAGTGGGGAGAGGACCGTTATAAAATAGCTGCAGGTGTAGGTACAAGAAGAGAGCAGATTAGTGACGCCCCCTCATATGCCGTTGTTTGCACGTTGTGTATAAATAACGAGCAGCCATGCATTGATATACGACTGATGTGGAAGAATACTTCTGATAGTAACGTTCTTGTCCCTACGCGAAACCGTTTCATCCTCGACAGAATGTTTGAAATCGTCGGTTTCCGCAAGCTGAAGCCTATATTAAATGCCTGTGTTACGGATATGATTTATTTTGACACGGTTCTTGAATACGCATACACCGCTCTGCTCGACGGATTTATCGAATGTAGGAATGAACAAGGTGAGAATGGTCTAGAGCTGGATGCATATTTAAAAGGTTTAGATTCTTCGAAATATCCTGAACTTTGGTACAAAGTACTTGAGCGGTACAGGGCAGAGCTTGCCTACACTGTTCACCCTGAAGAGCTGTACCTCTTTATAATGAATAGCTGTCGTTACGACTTGGAAGATTATTTCAATTGCCGCTATGCAGAGTGAAGAAGAGTTCGCGATTGAAAAGCTCGAGACGGTAAGAAAAAACCCTCGATTAGAAAGGCGTGTTTATAAACTTGTATTTAATAATGATGTTGTGGTTAACGATGACCTCTTTGTGCGTGCTTTTGATTGTATTCTACCCGTGTTTAAAGATAACTTGCCAACCGAATGTAAAGTGGGCAGAAAAATAGTATTGAACGATATGAAAGCCATTTATGTGGAGTATAGGCATCCGTATCAGTTAAACGTTGAAGTGTTGCTTGGACGGTTTTACCGCGTAGTACAAAGTAATATCGATGTGAATGTATACTCGATTACGTGAGTTTAGCGTTTTGCACCGTAGAACATAAAGAATGTATATTTAATTATTTAATTGTGTATATATATTAGTCTTATTAATTATTTAATATACCTCGTAGAACATAAAGGATGTATATTTATTTATTTAATTGTGTATATATATATATATATATATGTATATATATATATATATATATATTTCCTGTACTAATATTCATTTGATTATACGTTTCGTATATTATTATTTTCAATATATTTAATTATTTAATATAACTGTATATATATTATATATATATATATATATATATATATATATATATATATATATATTTCCTGTATTAATATTCATTTGATTATACGTTTCGTATATTATTATTTTCAATATATTTAATTATTTAATAAAACTGTATATATATATATTTCCTGTACTAATATATTGATAATACTACGTTTTGTATATTTTTGATTTTTATTTCCCGTTCGTGTTTTCTATGCTATTATTATTTTTTGATCATATATATATTCCATTGTATATTTATTTTCCATATATTTCCATTAATTCGCTTAAATAAACAGAATGATGTAATGGTGTTTTATTTAATTCTTTTTGGTTGTACAAGGTACTTAATTATATCAATTGGATGGCTTCTAATGCGAATTTCTAACCAGAATATATGCATTAATTATATAAATAGCGCTATTTGGCAACTCAACCTGTACACCTGAACGAGCCATTTACGCGTTATAAATCAACTGGCGGATTAAGCCAGAATATATGCTTTAATTAAATAAATAGCGCAATCTGGCAACTCGTCAGATACGCCAACTGGCAGGTTAAGTCAGAATATATGCTTTAATTAAATAAATAGCGGAAACTGGTAACTCATCCTGATACGCCAGCTGGCGGATTAAGCCAGAATATATGCTTTAACCCTTTCACTCACTGGGTAGACAATTGTGTAGCTGAAAAATAAACCATATTGATTATTATATAACCACACATAAAGGCAAGTTTCTTTTTTACCCTATGTCATAATTCGTGAGCGAAAGGGTTAATTAAATAAATAGTGCAAACTGCTGGCAACTCAGCCTTCTAAGCCAACTGGCGGATTAAGCCAGAATATATGCTTTAATTAAATAAATAGTGCAATATGGCAACTCAGCCAGATAAGCCAACTGGCTGATTAGGAACATATTAAGACAACGGGCGCTCGGCTGAAGTCTTAATATGCGCTTGGCTCCTGCCAGGCGAACATCTCTCCTCTTCTCTCTTTCTCTCCTTCTCCTCTCTTTCTCTTGGGGGATAACTCCGCCTCCAAGTTGCATAAACCCTTGTTCTTGCAACATTCCTCCGCCCCCTTTGTTGCATAACATCTTGCAGCATTCCCCTTGTTGCATAACACTTTGCAACACCCCTTGTTGCATAACTTATGTAACATGGATCAACAGTTGCAATTGCATTGCACTCGTCCATTTTTCGCTCAGACTACTAACGTTGTACTTGTGCTTAGAGGGTGCTTCAAAATTTATAGAAATATGTATATTACCCGATTCAACTGCGATCCGCTACAGGTTGCAACCATGATTGCCTCCCTTTGCTTCACTGTATTAAAAAACAACTTCATGCCAAAGAACACACTTGCCATCATTCCACGAAACAAACCATTCAGTTACGGTTATAAGACCGTTTACTGGCTCACACACGTACAACAACAGAGAAGTGCACATATAAAACATGCGCAGCAGAGGGAGAAGTGGCCATCAAGATCAGTGGTCGTATTTTCTTGGCTGACGGTTTGAGTGATGACCCCACACCGGTGAGAAGACAATGTACTCGTTCCACGGTTGTTATTGGCACGGTTTCCCACGTCCTGAGTGTAGTACCACAGGCGACTTCCACGGAAGATCCCTATATATTCCACCTACGGAAGGTTTAAAGACTCACCACTTTGACCTTTGCTCGTTATACCCCTACGTGATGAGGAATAACCCATACCACGTAGGTGCCCCTCAAAAACTTGTGGGACCCACTCTACCTACCATCGAAAAGTTCTTAGACATTTTAAACAAGAATTATTTTGGTCTATTATTCGTTGATGTACTTCCCCCTCGTGATTTATGGGTGCCCATCTTACCCGTTTTTATAGATCACAAGCTTATGTTTCCCCTGTGAGTGAAGTGTGCAGAGTAGAACAATGGAGAATGTAATCATACAATTCATCAGCGGAACGCCTGAGGCGTTTTTACAAGTCTTGAGTTGGACATAGCTGTTCGTCTCGGTTACGGAATATTAAATATATATGAAGTGTGGAGGTTTCAGAAGCTCGATAACCTCATCACTCCTTATATCATCACCTTCTTGAAAGATAAAGTTGAAGCGTCAGGTGTTATATTAACGTGGTTTTATATGTACATTTACTGTTTGATTTATATTTTTATTTTAGCCTGTTTTCCTTTAAACCACATTATATAAATTTAACCCAAGGTTATATATCATATATCACTTGTTATATATTCTTATTTCTCTGTCAATCGGTGTAGGGGAATAATTGAAAACCCTTTTACAAAAATAATGTATTCGTCACAGATTTTCTAAACAACTTACACTGCAAAAATGAAATTGTTGGCAGTGATAAATTTTGTTTATTTAGGGAAGACACTTAATAATAATAAAATTAAGTAACATGCATAAGCAATTTAAATTTGACTGTTAGACAAGTTTAATCTACAATTGATAGTTATCTAACTGAATACAGCCATATTGTAATACACAAGACCATTAAAAATAAATGAACGCATATTACTACAATTTTGAATGAATTATCTTCAGAGTAACAATTGTTTCTCTACCCGGCCATTTGACGTTATTAGCTAGGTACATAATACATTTTCATAGAATTATTTGAATCCTATCTGGTTAATTGACCATTTTAACTATGTATAATACCGTACGATAATATACGCATTTATTGGACCAGGTCAATTAAACAGTTACAAAACTGAATGATAGTTCTAAAACTACTTGGTAAACAACGTGTTAGAATGTAGAAAGTTTAAACAAACGAAACATATCTTAGATACAATACAAAATACAAATTGGTAATACACAGGCCTGCGAATGAGAACTTTGCAAGAGTTGTATGCGCTGTTCCTTTTCTTTTAGGTAATAATTCTGGAGTATCCCGTTTCAACATCCTGCAGTAATCAGCCATCATGCTGATGTCCCACCTTCCCTGATATCTCTTCTCCATTTCTTTGCTGTCTTGGTGAAACCAAGCACTTCTAAGCATTTATAGGCAGTAGTTTTTAATAAAAATTTAATGAAAATTACTTACATATGTAATATGAAATGTGACATTTTGTGAAAAATCTGTACGTGATGGCGAAAAATTAATATTATTTTCGGAATCAGCGTGCAAAAATTACTGTATAAGTGATAAAATATTTCGGACAACAAAACCATCGCAAGCCTGTATAATTACAAAACAGTATAATGCATTGCGGTAATTTTTCTTTTATTTGAATCTAATAATTATTGAAAAATAAACAACAACAGAAACATTGCTTCCAAATTTAAAAACAAAATACAGTACTTATTTTAGTTAATCTATATTTAGGGCTAAGGGGAGGGTCAGCCACCCCTGGCGGCCCCCAAGCTACGGCCCTGGATACATCCCGCGACACAAACATCCCTGTGGCTAGTTTTACGACGGCTTACGATCTTATCAAGCTTTGAGGGATAAGCTTTGGGGTCCTGTACGCCGATACCGACAGTGTGGTGCTTACGGTGACGGAGGATGAATATATACCTCCTACAGGTGAGTTCCTCGTTCAACTCACTGACGAGATCAGAGACAAGTATGGCGACAATGCTTACGCTGACTTTTTTGTTTTAACCGAGCCAAAAATTTACGGAATACGTGTGAAGATCGGGGAACATTTCAAGTTCATTGTGAAGGCGAAGGGTATCACTTTAAATCCAGCAAACCGTCGACTCATCAACTTCATCTCTCTTAAAGATCTGGTGAGTTTAAAGAACCTGGAGATGATGATGATGCCACGCCTCCTCACATGGTTGTGAGAACGCATAACTTTCGCGCTCAGAAACTTGGCGATGTAAAGTTGCTTAGAGGGACGAAGGTGTGTTGCAATACCTACGGGAAATATTACCAATTACCTGGACTGATGACACCGTGCCCTTTGGTTTCTGTGGGGAATGATTAATCGGTGTACAGTATATATATTTGACTTAATTTATTGATATACAGGGTGTCCGAGAATTATCTGTACAATTTTTGGCTGTTATTAAAAGTCAACCATGAAGTGTAGAAATTCCAGTGTTGTCCCATTTTACAGAGAAACTCATTAAGTTTTTTCTGATAACAAGTTTTGACAAGTTGTTTCTTTTTTGTACGCGGGTGACAGACATTGATGATTTAAAAGCAAGAATCACAGCTGCTATTGAGCGAATTGATGTGGATATGCTGCAGCGTACATGGCAACATTTGGATTATCGATTGGATGTTTTGCGAATCACTGATGGTGCACATATCGGATGTTTGTAACAACGTTACTTTAATAAAAGAAACTTTTGAAAATACAGATTCTAAATAATCTTGTTTAAGAATTTTACGTGTGTTATCAAGAATTTTATTAAAAGATGAAATTGTACAGATAATGTTCGGACACACTGGAATTTCTAAAAAACTTGTCAAAACTTGGTATCAGAAAAAACTTAATGAGATTCTCTGTAAAATGGGACAACACTGGAATTTCTACACTTCATGGTTGACTTTTAATAACAGCCAAAAATTGTACAGATAATTCTCGGACACCCTGTACTTTTAAAGGTTTTTACTGTGTATTTACTTTATAAATTATTTTAAAGTTTTGACACGTTTATTTACTCATTATTATTCAATGTCTATTTACTTGTATTTATTTTCTAACTTATTTAACTCGTGTACGTTAAATAAACTATTTTGTGTTTTAGACGATGCGTATCATTTTCTTTTAATATTTGAACGTGTGTGTGTGTGTGTGTGTCTGGGCATGATGTCTAGGCTGTGCCCAGTGTATGGATGAGCTTACGAATAGCTGTGCTTGATTTGGATTTCCTGTATTGTCATGCTATATACTATATAGGCTCAGCCCATAAACCGGTGCTATCATTATTCGCTGTGTTTAATCTCGATAGTCGTTCGCAAACATTGCTGTCGTGGACACGTACTTAGCTACTGAAATTTTACTTCTAAGTTTCGCCATAATTACCTGCGTGCGCTTATACTCCATTCCCAAATTTAACTTCTTAACAACGATGACAGCCTCTGATATTGTTCGCAACACTTTTTGTAAATTGGTACACCATAAAAACTTAAGATGTATTGAATACTAGACGTCCGTCCGTTTTTTCACGCATCTTTTGAAGTTTTTAAATTGACCTTAATTCACGCAAGGATGATGAATCGTGATGCTCAAGTGTTTTATGGTTAATCTAATGAAGTATCATAGGAGTTGGTAATGCTAAAGACGTCTTGGAGTATGTATCGAATTTAAGCTGGGTTAAAAGATATAGCCATAGTGAAGTGAAGAACGCGAAGCTCAGTTAAAAAAAAAGCAGAAAATCTGGTTTATGAAACTCGTTGTCGAGTGGTACAACAAATCTTATTACGTCATGTAACACTCCTCAGGAAAATGCGTTACAAAAGGAGTTACACTCAGGAAAATGCGTTACAAAAGGAGTTACACTCCTCGGGAAAAGGCCTCCGCCTTTTTCTGAGGAGGGTAACTCGCTTCTATATTAGCCATTGCGTGTTATTCTACCTGCAACAAAAAAATGTCCCAAAACAAGACATCAGTTTCAACATTTGCTTTGGTTCTAATGTAGCAATTTTGTATATTTAATTTAAAATAAATTTTCCTGGGAGATCAGACTTATGGGACACCCTGTATATATATATATATATATATATATATATATATATATATATCCTTTTTGTATCGCGCATTTTGGACGTTTGTTTCGTGCCCAGCACAACTCATCCACTTTCATTCGATATTAAACTTGTGTAATTATAACTCGTGTGTAATTTTTCTGAACAAATATTTGTAATTGATATTCTTTCCGTGAATAAGAGATGTCTCATAAACTATAAAGGAGAATTCACATATTAGAAGACATTCGGTATATGTTTTTAAGGTCACTTGGCAGTTAGCCTATATGGTCCTTCTCATTTATAAATTTTGTTAATTTGGCAACATTTTGTCAACGTAACATCTTATCGACAAGTTTTTTGTTGAGTTAGATTAAGTTAGGTTAGGTTAGGCTTAGTTAACTTTGGTAACTTATAACTTTGGTTAGCTTCCGCTCGAATTGTTCATTCTGACGAAGGTCAAGTTTGTCACTCCACCTTAGACATACAGTTTAACGTGGAATCCGAACCACTCCCCACCAGCAGCCCAGCGTCTTAACCACTAGGCCACCTAGATGGCCCATTTATCTACCAACCACTTTACTGTGTGGAAGGATGAACAGCTGGGTTTTGCTGCGCGCCGGCTGCCGTCACCGGGTCTCGACCACGGGGCAGATGGATTCGTAGTCAGCGACGCTAACCACTACACCACCAAGGCGCACTTTGGTTAAATTAGGTTAGGTTATTATAATGTAGATGAAATTCCCCGTCGAGATGTGTCTGTAGATCCAATTATGCAAGGTGCCTTGTATTTCTTCTAAACTTGAAATGTACATCATAAATAGATATGTTAAAGATTTATATGGTGTTATATAACAACATGCATAATAGCATTTTAATAACTCCATAAACCTCATTAGAGGGGGACGATTAATATATGATGTCGATACCAATAACTGTAAATATTGTGCGCTTAAGTTCATTATCAGGATGAAAATAAAGCAGTAATAGCATTGATTTAACGTAGACAAAGCTATATAATCACAGTTGACTATACAAGTAGTACTGTAATGTTAATATGTTTTGCGTTGAAAAACTAATCATCTGAAGGATACTCAGTAGAAGATGCAATGAGGATAAAAATGAGGCATATATATTTTGGATGACATTTGGACTGAAGGAAAAGAAATAAGAAATAACTTTAAAAAAGTCCTAGTTTAGTGAGGTATCTCCGTATAATTTTATATAATTTACGCTTATGATCCTTGAAATAAATATTAACTTTTTTGAAGTACGATAATTTTCATATAATTCAGTATCAATTAATTTTCGTAGGCTCACACACACAACTGCACGGAGATAAAAAAAAATTTATAATTCATTGTTGAAAATTTACATTCCATTTACCTAAACAAAAATTTTATTCTTATTAGTGATGTAATATTAGTTTTAAAGTTCAGACTTCTCTTTCTTCACAATGAAGTAATGTCTCGCAAAATGTACTGAGGCGACGACCAGGTAATCAGGTGATCAGGGACAGCTTTCGTAATTATACGACTTCGAAACAATGTACGATTATAACTCAAATATAGGTAAATTTGCATTCGTATGTACTGATTTCCGTTGATGTTGAAATCTTCCTTAGTTTTTTGCTATATGAACTGGTGGTGTAGTTGTCTTGGGGAATCAATATTATTCATTCCCACTGCATTAATTAATATATAAAGTCACAAATACCGTAATGAACGTAAAATAATGAAACAAGCTTGGATTCTTCCATTTATGTTTATTCTTTAAGGACATTCAAAGACAAAGGAAGGTCATTATTATGTGCAGTACATAATATATTAATTATTACAAACAGTGCCACAGCAAAATTATTCATAGCTCTGTGTTTAATACTTGTAGAAGCTCCTCGTGCTTTTTAGGACTGCAGGAAGTCGCTTTCTTTAGGCTTCAACCAACGTTTGGCATCTATTAAATGAGATGTTTGACCATTCTTCTAAACAATTATTTTTCTAGTTTCCTCAAATGTAAAAGCTTTCGATTGTGAATACCATTCTTGAGGTCGCGCCAGAGTTGTTCTGTTCTATTGTATTGAAAACGAGACTTGGTGCACTGGTGCAGTGGTGCAGTCCTGTCCAAAACATTTATTTTCCTATCTTACAATCACTTTTTACAAATTTTTACGTACAGGGTGTTTCAAAAGTCCGAACTCATAGGAATATTTATTTTTCAATTATATATATATATATATATATATATATATATATATATAGAGAGAGAGAGAGAGAGAAAGAGAGAGAGAGAGAATGGGCCTCGGTGTGTAGTGGTTAGCGTCGCTGACTACGAATCCATCGGCACCGGGATCGAGACCCGGTCACGGCAGGCGGCGAGCAGCAAAACCCAACTGTTCATCCTTCCACACAATAAAAAAAAGAAAAATGGGTTGGTAGATAAATGGGTACCCTGGGTTGCCTAGTGGTTATTACGCTTGGCTGCTGGTGGGCATGGTTCGGATTCCACGTTAAGCTGTAGGTCTAAGGTGGAGTGACAAGCTTGACCTTCGTCAGAATGAACAATTGGAGCGGAAGCAAAATCAAGGCTAACCAAGATTATATATATATATACACACACACACACACACATTAAAAATATTTCCTATGATTCCGGACTTTTAAAACATCCTGTATTCTTCTGGTTATTATCATGTTGGAAGACCAACCGTCAACTAAGACGGCGTTTTCTTATAGAGGGCTTAAATTTCCCTTGAGGACCTGTTGCTATTTCGCGGAATTCGTATTGTCGTCGATTCGTACTAATTTCAGTGTTGGAAGAGGAAAATCAACCCCAGAGCATAACTGATTCGCTTCCGTGTTTCATGGTCGGAATAGTGTTCTTTTCGGTGATGATTTCATTCCCTTTCCGCAGAATATAACTTTGATCCATTCTCTCCAAACGCTCTCTATTCATTTCATCGGTACATAATATCTTATTCTATAGTAATCATGTGGAGGATCATTAAGATGGATTTTGACAAACTGCAACCCACTTTATTCTGCTACTTCAAGAATGGCTTATTTCGGGGAGTCCTACCATATGAACCAGTGTCATTTTGAGTGCACTGAATCGTGGTGACTGATACACGATATCCTGTACGATGCTAGATCCCGATGATTAGTTGGAGCTATCGATCTGACTGACGTCATGAATATTCTTTTCGGATGGTTCTTTCAGGGAGGGTCTCCTTTCATTTTCTTACAGTCAAATTTGTGATGATACCGATCCTCTTCCATTTCTTTATTAATGAGCCAACAATCGAAACGGGGTTGTTGAATTTTTTCCAGCCTTCTTGCAATCTACCGTCTCCATCCGAATGGGAATCGACATTCTTCTTTTGAAGGTTTCCCCGACATGCAGTTCTTTAGTTTTAGTTACAACTGCGTCGAATGGTTAAATGCGAATCCCAGCCGGGTTTACACCTAAACGTTGATATATAATATTCTCTTTGCAGTGTTGCTGCATGTTTAATGAATTACAAATTACCTCATTTAATGCAGCTCGAATTTTTCTACTTTTACAAGCACAAGGAGCGTCTACGTTGTTCTAAAGTGTACATCTTCCTAAACACTGACTAATGACGCGCTACTACACCTTAGGCTACAAAAGTCGTTCGCCTAGCGCCTTACGCTACTAGGCCTAAGCGGTAACAAAACTCCCAGGTGTACGCTGTAAACTAATACAAAAATCATTCCTGTACGTTAACAATATTACGAAATATAAGCAATTTAAACTGTTGCGTCTTTTTTGAATGGCCCTGTATGTGCTGTATTATGATATTCTATGATACTTATGATAATGACATCCCTTTGTCTTCACTTCAAATTTGTTACTTTGGACTATTTTAAATAATACATGTAAAATATTTATCTAATTGTACTCTTAGCATCTAACTACACCTATTGCATTCCCATTATTTTGTACATATATATATATATATATATATATATATACACACAAACTCAGAATGGTCCCCTGAGAAACTTATATGTATTTGTCATTTACCATTACTTATTCGGACTATAGTGGATTTAATTTTCCCAGAAGAGTTCCTTGTTCCATGCACGGTCTGTGTTTAACATATATATATATAGTGTATCATAAAACAAAACATAATGGATGTACTTTAGGTGCTATGCAAAAGTGCGAGTATATAAAGAACCAAATTTAGTGTGGTCAAATGTCTTTAAAGGATAAATATAAGTGGGATGACCCGCGCCAGTTTTCATATATATATATGAAAATCTATGACTTCTTGGAAACACAAGAAAGATTCAACGAAAATCAGCACGGATTCCGATCGGGAAGATCATGCTTATCACAACTTATAGAGCATTATAACAATATCCTAGATGCACTTGAAGGCAATGAAAACTATGATGTCATATACACGGATTTTGCTAAAGCTTTCGACAAGTGCGATCATGGTATAATAGCACATAAAATGAAACATATGGGAATAACAGGCAAAGTGAGAAAATGGATCTATAACTTCTTCAGAGAACGACTACAGGTCGTCAAAATTCAAGATGTATCATCGTCAGAATCAGAAGTACGCAGCTCACTGCCACAAGGTACAGTGCTGGCCCACTCCTGTTCATTATCATGCTAACAGACATAGACAGTGGAGTTAACAGCAACAGTATAACAAAGATCAGCAGAAAAATCAGCGAGGCAAATGAAGTGGAGGCCTTGCAGAGGGACACAAACAAAATATACAAATGGTCAGATGATAACAATATGACATTTAACACCGAGAAATTTCAGCTCTTGAGATATGGTAGAAATGAGGAAATTAAACAGACTGCATATTATGCTCCAGATAGACAAGAAATTCAGAGAAGCACTAAAGCGGTCGACTTGGGGGTAATAATGACCGATGATGCCAAATTCGAGACACAAAATCAGATAGCAATAAACAAAACAAAAAGAGTCGCCGGACGGGTACTAAGAACGTTCAAAAGGAGGGACACGACAGTAATGATTCCCCTGCAGAGAACACTGATCATACCAAAACTTGAATACTGCTCAGTTTTGACGTCCCCATATAAAAAGGAAGAAATTAACAAACTAGAAGAAACGCAGAGACATTTCACAGCCAAGATTGATGGCTACAAAGAACTCAACTACTGGGAAAGACTATGTAAACTAAATCTGTACTCCTTGGAAAGAAGAAAAGAGAGGTACACCATAATCTACATATGAAAATAATCGAAAAATTGGTACCAAACTTCAAACTAAACCCAATTACCATCCAAAACAATGCTGGAAAATAGGAAAGGCAGAAAGTGTAGTGTTCCCAAATTAAAGACCCGACAAGGGACCTCTTCAGCACTGAAGGAAAATAGCTTGGTTGCCGGGAGGCAAAGAATTTTTAACGTTACAGGGGTCAAAGTTAGAGTCTTCAAAAGAAGACTAGATGCCTGGCTCAGGACGGTACCAGATGAGCCGGGTGTACCTGCCTATGTGCGGTGGAGAGCGCAAGCGATCAACTGGCTCCTCCACCGAGCCAGGTCTAGAGATGGGGCCCACCAGCTTGACCCTCGTGTGAAGAGAGACCAACACACGGAACTACAACGAGGTTAACGAGGTTATACTCTTATATATACACTTTTCTATTTTATGGGGTGCATCGTTCTTTTCTCAGAATTGTCCTTAAAATTTATGTAAGCAATCGGGTTTACATGCATGCAGGCATTATACTTTGATATACGAAACAATATAACAAATGACAAACGAAACAAGTATAAACAAATCAAACCCATTATGATATAAATAAAATTAAGTAATTTATTTTTATTCAAAAATAAATCCTCAAAAACAAGATCTCCAAGGTTCAATCATGCTATTTTTTCTTTAATATAAATTTTTAAAAGTTTGTGTTATGTGTAAGATGCATGTATGTTTAGTTAGAAGTAGAGGGAGAAGTGTGTGTTTGAGAACATGCTGGACTGTTCACAGGGTAGATGAGATACGGAAAAAGATCAACTAAGGAGGACAGTGTCAGGAGAAACGGGAGTTCCAGCACTCCCTGTCTCCTGCCTAATATTCCCCCCAGAGTACTTCCCTGGTTGATTGGTGTCTACAATTTCCTCGTCCTCCTATTTATATACATATGCGCTCTAAAAGCTATTTAGGTATTTTAACACAGATTGGTGTCAAATAAGTTCAAACTTATTAAGTACTGTACTTAAAATCACTAGCTTTGAAAATAAGGAATTTTTTATTCTATTTTCAGAATTACACAAATAATGTATAGCAGTTTTAACTACGTAAAGAGATTGGAGCTTATTTGACGCTAATTTGGGTTAATAGTAATAACATTCAGTTAGAATGGCCAGCTCTAGATTACTATCAATCAGCATTATCGGGAGTTGAACCCCTGACCTCAGTATCTTCACTTCAACGGTGTTACCCACTCAACAACGGACGATATTCTGATTTGGGTCTAAAATAACTAAATAGTTTTTAGTGTTAAAAAATCAGCAAAGTGTAAAAAAAAAGGGAAATTTATTAAAATCTTTTTTCTATCAAGTTTTAAATAACTGAAGGGAAATAAACAAAATAAAATTTATAATTATTAATAACGCCGGATTGATCATGTTTTAAGATTGGAAAAAGGATTAACAGCTAAAGTTTCTTGTTAAAAAAATATATTAAAGAAGGGAAAGAGTATGACTGAAATGAAATATAAATGATTTATCCCCGATTTGGAAATGGTGACGCATTGGTAAAAACACCGGAATGTTAATCTAAAGCCCATAGGTTCGAGTCTAGGCTCGAACTCCAGATTTCAGCGATAGTAGGATAGTGGTTCGGTTCCTACGTAAACTGTAGGCCCTTTCCGTCATATGACGAAAAAATTCTACGGCACGGTGAAATCCCAGCAGATGGCTTGGAGAGGAAATAAACAACAAGTAAACAGTAGTTTCCTATGAATTCCACCAATGAAAGAACACCGTCTTTAGCGAGGACTAAAGGTCCAAAGGTCAATCTTCCCTCAGTCGAACTCCGACCAGCGTCACAGTCGTTTGGGCTTTGATCCATTCGCCCAACCGTCACTCCGCCTCAATCGACCTCTGTCCATTCAACCTTCGATTCTCGCTTCTTATTCAACATGGACCTCATCACTGTTGCAAATCTGCTATCTTTTTAACCGCTGTCGAGCCCTTTCAACCGCCGCCGTAATAGTTTTGTCCTGCTCCACGACAGTGAAATACTAAAGTGCTTGCATATCTCTCGTTTGTATAACTTTACCTGATATATATATATATATATATACAGGGTGGGCCGAAAGTCTGGATCCATAGGAAAATATTTATTTTAATACATAAATTACAACAAATGGTAAATACTTAAAATGAATATCAACTTTAACTCGTAAATGCGTATCCGTGATACTGTACAGTAGTTCGTACTCCAGTATAAATACTCAAATACTTTTTTTATTTCAGCCCAGAAATGACTTCGAATCTAACAACAGAAGACCGGGTAGAACTTGTGCTCATGTACGCAAGACAGGGCGCTACACACAGAGAAGTTGCTACCGAATTCAATAGAAATCATCCTGATAAGCATCCAGTAACACATGCGACTGTTGGCAAGTTGTTTAAACGTTTCAAAGGAACAGGAAGTGTACATGATCGACGGCGTTCTGGTCGTCCAAAAACTGCAACTGATGAAAATACCTCTGCAATGGTATGTGAAACTTTAACGAATAGTCCAGTAAAGTCAACGAGAAGATTATCAAATGAAACACGCATCTCGAGAACGTCAATTCGAAGAATTATTAAAAATCATAAATTCCATCCCTAAGTGTCTCGATGTCAGAGGCCGCCAATTTGAGCATTTGTTATAATTTGTTGTTTATACTGGAGTACGAACCATTGTACAGTATCACGGATACGCATTTACGAGTTAAAGTTGATATTCATTTTAAGTATTTACCATTTGTTGTAATTTATGTATTAAAATAAATATTTTCCTATGGATCCAGACTTTCGGCCCACCCTGTATATAATAATAATAATAATGGTGACGCCTGGAGTGGCTTCTCAATAGATACTTGCAAACAAAATGTCCTTCTAAAAGTGATAATTGCCACAGAATATCTATGTACATTAGTATAGAAATCCCCTAGTCGAGGCGGCCGAAGTTTTCAACGTTGTGACGCTCTGCAGACGCTAACAAGCCTTCGTCAAAACCCAACCAGCAGCAACAACAACATCAGTAAGCAGTAAGTAATCGTACAGTAACACGCACAGTACTAAGAATAACCCTCTGCAGCCAGCGAAGACGAGGAACAGCACCTTCAGCAATGAATTCATTGTCGTTCATTTCATCATCAAGTACTTCCGTCACCTCCTGCAGGTAAAAGATTTTTTTGCGTCCACACTGATTTAAAGATTCTTACGGACGCTCTCCATTCGAAGAAAGATACCCATACCTCAGGTAAACCTCGGCACCTGGATTTCGTCTCGCAATCTTACGGCTCGGAAGAAGTCTTCTACCGCCAGCTTAAGTCACCATTAATGGCTCTATACTCTACTCGCAAGTGGACAGACGCAATGCCATTAGTTCTGCTTGGTTTTCGCACCACCTTCCAAGCCTATGAAATTTAGCTCGCTGAAGGGGAACTACTTGTTGCAGCATTCCGAAAATTCTTTCTTCGCTTCCGACAGAAAACTTTTCACATACAAAAGATGAAAATCAAGGTGCTGAAATCAGACGCTGCGAATATTCCTCTGAAAAAACGGAAAATTTTCACCTCACCAGAGCGTAGTTATAAAGGCCTGAGTCATCTTTTTTTCCCCTAATTTCGCCCTCTAACTTCAAAAGAGAAGCTTGGGCTCCGCTACACCTTGTTTGATATCCGTTCGCCCACCTCTTTCGCTCGATTCTCCGTTCTTGCTCAACCTGAATCTCCTTGCCTTTGCAACCCGCAATCTCTTCAATTGCCGTGCAGTAGGGCGGGTCGTACTCAGGTGACAACATAAATCTGAAGGAAATCCTACCATCAGGGGTGTCTAAATTATGTGTTTTTACATGGGGAATTCAAATATGAGCTTCTTTTTTGGATAGGATAACTCTAACCTACATCATTTTGTATTTCTAAATTGCCAATTTTACCCTTTTGAACCCATTTATAATATATTAAAAGATATAAGGTAAATCATTTATATTGACAAGGCCAAATCAACTTTACATATATTTATTAATAGGTGAACTGCATGTATATCACTGGATATAATTACAAAGATCATTCTCCTGACATCTTGAACTTTGCCAGGTTGCACAAATCCTGCTTTGACTCAGACTTGGACATCAGCTTCCTGCTGGTCTCCTGAGCCCTGATCCCTCCATCCCTCTTTTCCTGTGAGAAGTACTTAGCAGAAGCCTCAGTCACCATTTTAACAGCCCTCTCAATGCTTTGTGTGTGGCAAGGCCAGTTGCGCACCTCCATGGGGGTGTTGATGAAGTTTTTCACCTCTGAAGTGCTTAGAGAGCAGGTGAGAGGTGGCTCTGACACACCTTCTGACCAGCTGATCAAGTCACCGATGCTGGAAGCATCACAATTGATGTCAGGTGTCCTTCTGCTCCTAACAGAGGAGTCCCCCAGCTGAGTGTCCGGGTCCCCCTCTCCCCTGATGGCCAGGATTCTCTCCACCCCTTCAATCCTCTCCTTCTGATCCTCAGAGCAGAGTAGTGTTTGGAGGATGACTTCACTGTGGGCATACCAAGCAGATCTTCTCACAATTGGCATCACAATATCCAGCACCTCCTTTCTCTGGGACTTGAGGCAGTCCAGCTGAAAGAAGATGTGCCTAGGCCCTTCGATCCAGGAGTGCTTGACCTTCACGTTGAACCAACATGGGTAATACACTCCAATGATGAATTCCACAATGAATTGCAGAATCTTCAGGTTCTTTCCTTTAAGTCCGTGCTTTGACACCCAGAGCCTGAGAAGTCTGTTCGCTGTGGTGAGCCAGCGGCTGTGGTTTACTGGTCCTATCTCTAACAGAGCCAGCCCTGCAGGAAGTTCTCCATCCCTGACTGCACAGACAATTTTATAGCCATAGTATTGATCAGTTGAGAGATCTTGAATGACCTTGCCAGGAAGCTTGATCAGTGGAGGGCCAACAGAGATTCGGGTGAAGTTTGGATTGATATCAAAGTCTGTAGCAGAATCAAGGAGCTTTCCTATTGGCCCGGATAATTTTTTGTCTGACAGAGTAGGGCCATCAAGGTCAACAATGAGATGGCGCAGGGGAAGTTCAACAGTGTGCAGGTTGCACACCAACCAGACCAGCTTTCTCCCCAGGTGCAGCTCCAGCTTCCGCATTACTCCAGCTTTCACACCAGTGTTGACATTTGTTGAGTCTCCTCCAATGGCCAACAAGGTCTTATCATAACCCCTCTCTTTCAGCCAGGCAAACAGGACCTTAGCAATCTTCTCCGCATGTGACTCCTCTTTAGTTGCTTTCTCTAGGGTAAAGTGGAACAGATAGTAGCTGCCAGGCTCACTAACAACACTATAGTGTTCTTCCTTGATCTTTGCGGGAAAAGATTGGTCACTGCCCTCAGCTTCCATCATCACATTGGTCAGGTCAATCCGCCCATCAAAGAGGATGCAAAAGATCCCCCCCTCCTCCCTGCACTTCTTCTCGAACTGTTCCCCCAGCTCTCTCATCAACTTCTCCTGTGCTCTCTTGACCTTGCTCTTATCAATCACTTTACTTGTATTGTCTTCTGTGATGATTCCTGCGTCAATCAGAGCTGCTGTTGCTATCGCTGCAGTTGGCCTCAGCCCTATGCCATACCTTACACTAGCAAGGGCAATGTTTTGAATCTCATCATAGTTTTTCTGTACCTTTGCCGAAGCTACTGGCTCAGGGTCAGTTTGAGGGAAGAGCTCAACTTCAGGAAACAAACTCATCTTCATCACCACTTCTCTCCAATTCCAGATCCTCATCACCATCTGCCAAAAATCTCTTAACATCCTTCCTGGCTGCCTTCTCTGCTACTGCAGCACTTTCCTCCTTGCTCCTTCTCCTTTTCTCTGCCTTCCTTTCCATCCACTGCCTTTTCAATGTCCTCACCTGTCTCTTGTGCTCTGGTAGATCAGGACCCCCTATTTGGTGGGGTCCCTTACTTCCAACCTTCTCTTTCTCTTTCAGAAAATGGCCTTATGCGCGCCAGAAAAACGCGTCAAAATCATATTCATATACCAAACTGTATGATAATTACAATTAAGTGGAATGGCACACCTTTTTATTTGAGTATTTAAATATTATTATTATTATATGAATTACATTATATGTGTTTATATGAATTAGTTAGAACAATGCTCTATGAGAGATAACGTGAGCAGCCATGATAGAAAACGTGAGAAGACATATTCTGGGGTAACTACAATAGTAAAATAATCAACAATTTAATAATAATCAACTGCAAAATGATGTAGGTTAGGGTTATCAGAATTAAATATTTTCTTCAGAATTGTGTTCTATACACCAAAATATGTCATTTGAACACCCCTCTCCATTGATTTAAAAAAAATGCATAGTATGACCCGCCCTACTACGTTAGTGATATGAGTGGTACCACCAGGTGGATTGATCATTGTCTCACTAGTAATAATCTAAAGGATCGAATTGTTAGAGTTCATATTCTGCATGATTTCCTTCTTTCTGGTCGTAGACCATTAGAACTATTAATTAATTTTACCAACGTATGTGCAACACGACATAACAAGAACTCAATAGGTAAGAATAATCGCGTCGATTGGTCTAAAGTTAATATGCAACAGAGAATAGAATATAAAGACAGAACAGGTCGCCTCTTTAATAATTTAGAAATTTTGCATCTTGTATGTAGTAATCCTTGCTCAAATGATTCTCACTGTAAACTCATAAGTATTATAAGAAGATAGTATCTCTGTTAAGAGAAGCAGGAAGACTCGTGATTAAATCTTACAACTATCATACTAAGATTATTCCTGGATGCCCTCCCTCCGAAAATCGATGGGGTGTCGGGGAAGGATGAAATTGCAAAGCTGTGGAAAAACCACTACTCAAACATTCTTAATAGTGTGAGTAGGGATAATCTTAAGATAGATTGCAGCGGAACGCCTGTGGGAGTGACAAGAGAAAATACTTTGATATCAGTTCCTGAAGTAAAGAGGTTAATTAAAGAGTTAAAGACTGGTTCTGCGTCAGGAGTAGATGACCTATCGAGTGAACACTTAAAATATGCCAATGATGTGATATGTCTGCATATATCATTGCTCTTATCAGCCATGCTTGCTCACAGCTATATCCCTGCAGAGTTCATGAGGGTATATACTTTATCTTGCCGTTGGTCGAAAATAAGTATGGGACATTCTTTCCAGCAATAATTACAGGCCTATTGCTGTCGCTTCCTGCTTCTCGAAATTACTAGAAAAACTCTTGTTACTCCGATTAAATGATTACCTATGGACATCTAATCAGTTTCGTTTTGAAAGTTCCCATTCAACTGACCTGTGTATCTATGTACTTAAGGAAATTATATCTAAATACACTGACAGTAATTCAACTATTTATAGCTGTTTCCTAGATATAAATAAGGCATATGATAGAGTGAATCACAATATTTTATTTAAAAAACTAGAAGACAGAAAAGTCCCCATGTACATATTAAATTTATTGAAATTTTGGTATTCCCACCAATCTTTTACCGTTAGGTGGGGCAATGTACTATCCGAATGTTTTGGCTCCTATTGCGGGGTGAGGCAAGGCTACTTGCTCTCTCCTATGCTTTTTAATGTGTATATTGACGGATTAATTGCTTCACTTAATGAGGCAACAGTGGGATGTTGTATAGATAACACAAGGATAAATAACTTAGTTTATGCCGATGATATGGTATTAATAAGTCCCTTTGTTAAAGGTCTGGATTGGCTACTAAAAGTCTGCGAAGTGTATTCGCAGAACCATCCATGATATTCTTTTTAATGTTACAAAAACTAAGGTCATGCAATTTCATCCTAAAAGCTGTAATCAGTCAGCTGATATTACTGTATATTCAAAATGAGAGGTGAAGTAATTGAGGAAGTGCAAGAGTTTAAGTATTTGGGTCAAACTATCACCAGCTCCATGAGTGATGACTCAGATATAAGAAAACAATCTCGAAGCCTTTGTGCTAAAGCGAACATGACTATAAGGAACTTCCAGTTCTCTACAAGTGAAGCTAAAGACACTCTATTTCGTACTCATGTAAAGAACGACGTTTGTGTAGAAGAGCGTTCCGCACAAGATGAGGAGGGAGAACGAGCAAATGAAAAATGAGGTATCTCCCAGGAATCGAACCGGGATCATCCAATTGCCGGTCGGATATGCTATCCACTACACCAAGGTCCTCGATCAATCAGAAGTCGTAATTCTCCTACATACGAGCGGAATCAAATGCCCTGAGGGGGCATCTTCGCATACCGTACATATATACATTTTAACTGCAAACAACACAGTATAATTAATGTAAAGAACGACGCTTGTGTAGAAGAGCGTTCCACACAAGATGAGGAGGGTGAACGAGCAAATGAAAAAATGAACGCTCTTCTTCTACACAAGCGTCGTTCTTTACATTAATTATACTGTGTGTTGTTTGCAGTTAAAATGTATATATGTACGGCATGCGAAGATGCCCCCTCAGGGCATTTGATTCCGCTCGTATGTAGGAGAATTACGACTTCTGATTGATCGAGGACCTTGGTGTAGTGGATAGTATATCCGACCGGCAATTGGATGATCCTGAGTTCGATTCCTGGGAGATACCTCGTTTTTCATTTGCTCGTTCTCTCTCCTCATGTTGTGCGGAACGCTCTTCTACACAAGCGTCGTTCTTTATAATACACACATATATACTCGTATATATATATATATATATATATATATATATATATATATATATATATATATATATGCACACACCTCGTTAACCTCGTTCAGGTTTCCGTGTGTTGGTTTCTCTTTATACGAAGGTCAAGCTAGTGGCCCCGCCTCTTGGCTTGGTGCAGGTGCAGGTGCGAGTTGCTCTCTTGCGCTCTCCACCGCACATAGCCAGGTACACCCGGCTCATCTGGTGCTGTCCTGAGCAAGGCATCTAGTCTTCTCTTGAAGACTTCAACTTCTACCCCTTTAACGTTTCTGAGGTCCTTTGGAAGCTGGTTAAAAAGTCTTGGCCCCCTGACAACTAAGCTATTTTCCTTCAGTGATGCGGAGGTCCCTTGTCGGGCCTTTAATTTCGAACACTGCACATTCTGCTTTCCTATTTTCCAGCGTTGTTTGAATGGTAATTGGGTTTAGTTTGAGGTTTAGTACCAGTTTTTCGATCATTCTCCATATGTAGATTATGGTGTACCTCTCTCTTCTTCTTTCCAGGGCGTACAGATTTAGTTTACGTAGTTGAGTTCTTTGCGGCCATCAATCTAAGCTGTGAAATGTCTCTGCATTTCTTCTTCTTTATTAATTTCTTCCTTTTTATATGGAGACGTCAAGGCTGAGCAGTATTCAAGTTTTGTTATGATCAATGTTCTCTGCAGGGAAATCATTACTGTCTTGTCCCTCCTTTTGAACGTTCTTAGTACCTGTCCCGCGACTCTTTTTGCTTTGTTTATTGCTATCTGATTTTGTGTCTCAAATTTGGCATCATCAGTTATTATTACCCCCAAGTCGATCGCTTTAGTGCTTCTTTGAATTTCCTGTCTATCTGGAGCATGATATGTAGTCTGTTTAAGTTCCTCATTTCTACCATATCTCAGGAGCTGAAATTTCTTGGTGTTAAAAGTCATATTATTGTCTTCTGACCAGTTGTAACATATATATTGTTCGTGCCCCTCTGCAAGGCCTCCACTTCATTTGCATCGCTGATTTTTCTGCTGATCTTTGTATCGTCTGCAAAGGATGTTACTATACTGTTGCTGTTTTTTCCAGTCTCTGTCTGTTAGCATGATAATGAACAGGAGTGGGGCCAGTACTGTACCTTGTGGTACTGAGCTGCGTACTTCTGATTCTGATAATGATACACCTTGAATTTTGACGACCTGTAGACGTTCTCTACAGAAGTTGTAGATTCATTTTCCCACTTTGCCTGTTATTCCCATATGTTTCATTTTATGTGCTATTATACCATGATCGCATTTGTCGAAAGCTTTAGCAAAATCCGTGTATATGATATCATAGTTTTTATTGCCTTCAAGTGAATCTAGGATATTTTTGTAGTGCTCTACAAGTTGTGATAGGCATGATGTTTCTGATCGGAATCAGTGCTGATTTTCGTTGAATCTTTCCAGTGTTTCTCTCTGACTATTCTTTCAAATATTTTGGTGAGGTTTTGTTTTCCTTTTCGCAAAGCTTTAGAGGTATTTTGGATTTTCCTTTATTGCTTCTACCGCCTTTTCCTCTTCCCTCTCTGTATGACCCTTAATCAGGGTTTGTATTTCCCTTTCGATACTCTCCAGTTTTTCTTGTATTGTTTTCCTGGCATTGTTGACTTGACTCCGCAATTAGCTAACTTCGCCGCTACTCTCTTTCTTACGATTTCATGAAAAACTGCCGATACCGATGCCGATGACGATTCGTTGCTTATATTTAAAAAAATTAATTCCTTTCATGAATTTTACTAATATAATGTGAAAACTTTCAATTTTCATATTTGGAGCTATTGAAGAATAGGGACACCAGCTTTCTTTAGTTAGCTTTATAAGGCTAACTAAGAAAATATCATCACCTAACCTAACCACTCGTCAAGGGCGTACAGTTAACCTAGCGATTGGTTAGGTTAGGTCGTGATATTTTCGTTAGTTAGCCTTATAAGCCTAACTAAAGAAGGCTGGGGTCCCTATTCTTTAATAGCTCCTCATATTTTTACATTTCAAATGTGTTTAAATGTTTTTCCTACCAGAATTTGTTACTCATATAACCTAGCTAAAATGATGTTAAATAGTTTTATTACTCAATAAAATGATAAAATAATTATAAAGTGAATACCAATATTTAAAGTAATTGTTTTTCCTTATGTTGAAGGTATGTTCTTTCTTCAGCAATGCAAACAACAACAAAAATTTTCATTAAAATTTAAAGTCCCTGGTAGCCAATTTGAATTAAAAAAACCAGTGAATATTCAATTTGGGTTTATAAAATTATTAAAATACTTAAAGTCAAGATAATAAAATGGTTTACTATATAAATTATAAAGTACAACTTAATATAGAATTGTTATTAATATAGAGTAGGAAATTACAATAGTTTATAATGTTCAGAAATTAGCTAGTTAGAGAAAATGTAAATTTATGAGCAATTTAACTTATTAAGCTTTGCCTTTTTAGTGAATGAAAAATATTTTTATATGATTACACTTTGAAATAAATATAAATTATCATAAATATCGTTTTTTGTATGTTCAATTTTCTATAAGTCTAGATTTTGCTTTGTAATGAAAATTTTAAAATATTAAAAAATCGGTAAGAGAATCGGCTAAATTTGGCCGATGCCGGTCTCCAAAGTGGCCGATTCTGCCGATGACGATTAATCAGTACACCACTAATATATATATATATATATATATATACATATATATATATATACACTCTTCATTCATTTAAATATGAAAGGAGTAGTGTAGGGGCATTTAGGGGTTGAGCCAGTGCCAGTGAGGGGAGTGAATAAAGGGAAAAGAGTGGGGAATGCCAGTAGAGCAAAATTTTAATCCTTCATAAGCTCTCATAAACTTTGATAAGATCTTAATCCTTTAATGGGTTTTGACTAAAGAGCGCACAACTTCGGCAGCAACACCTAACCTAACCTAGAGAGTGAAACCTCGACAATAATAATAATAATAATAATAATAATAATAATAATGGTGTGACTTACGAGCTGATGCAACACATTTTTTGCTGGACGTTAGTGGGGTGGAACCTATCACCAGCATCAATGACTTGGGCACAATTTAAAATGAGAGGAATAAACAGAAATACCACAGTTACATACAATATTTATTACCATGTCAAGACATTATTATTTTATTAGTATAGTAAATTCACAAATAATGCTGGAAATAATTACATGCTTATTGGTTTCTATAATACATCCAATTCTTTATAGAAATAAAACTCCCTTTAATGTATCGGGTGTTCTATACTCGATATACAGAGCCGTAAGCTAATTTAGGATTTTTTATTTCTATTTTATAATTGGACGTAACATTTTCATAATTCTTAATCTTTGAACATATAGATTCAAAAGCCTACTAGAGTACGTGGTCAGATATTACAATATTATCATGAAAAGTTAATGTATACACAATGCGTTCTAAATGGGCGTTTATTCTCTTTTCACGGTCTGTTCAAATGAAAACTGTTCAGAGCTCATAACAATATGTGAGGAAGTCTTCTAAATCGTGGCGACAGTTACAGCGTATTTAATGAAAGAGTTTCTGCGGATGATCGGTGAAGGCAGCGGATGGTTTGTAACATTCTAGACTAGCGTCCTAAAGCAGTGTACTTCTCGGAGGATATATCTTCTAAATATTATCTAAGCTCCAATCCGTTCTCGCCTTGTTCCTCTCTACACTTTATAAAATTGTCAATTAAAAATGTATAAACATGCTCGAGAATGGTGTCAAAATAATGCATGTTGTCAAGTCGCGCATTTAATACAGGTTTCAGGTTCGACTTCACGATGTACTTGAAATCATCCCCAATCCTCACACGTGAGCCACTCGACACAAAAGAGTCCGCGTAAGCTTTGTCACCATACTCGTCCTTGGTCTTGTCGGAGTTCACCGAGGAATTCGACATATATTCACCTTCTTTCTCCCTAAAAACCACATTGTCAATATCGGAGTACAGGACCCGTCAACCCAAAGAATGCATTAGATCCAGGGGCGTACCTAAAGTATTTGGCACCCGGGGCGGATCCTTCCTTTGGCACACCCCATAAATAATTTTAAAATTTAAACACACAAAAAAATATATTATGTTTGCAAGTAGATTTTTAAACAGTACAGTACTGTCATAAGCAAATTGGAAATAAGAAAAATGCAGGACATACATTCAAAATTCAGTGAACAGGTAATACCGGTACTGCATCTTATTTTATACAAAAAACACAGGAAATCCAGTCATATGGGTTTAAGTGCAAACACGACTCCTAAAAAAGCAGAAAACTATGAGCATTACTCACAAATAACTAGACTACTGACAAAATGAAAATTAACAGTATGCATTTACCGGGTATTATAACATCACGACGATGCATTTATAAACACTTAAACATCACTATGATACCACATTGTCAAAAATTACTGGACACTGGTATAAATACCATGATATTGTTATAAACACCGGCACTTTATGCTTTATCATAATTATTTAATGAAACATACCTCATGTATGTGGAGTCACAGTGTCAAGTGAACAAGACTTGGAATGTCAGTTGCAGCCAGCTGGCTGTGCTCAACAAACTGATGACTAAAACGTCAACAAACGTTCGCCTTTCGATGTAATATTTATAAAATATTTAATTTTTCGTTTGTAAATTTTGTATTGCCAATAAAAATAAAAATTTATTTTATAGTGGAAATTAACATTAAGCTGTTGTAATAGTTTGAACATTTAAATTTTTTTCTTATTTGGCGAATTTTTCTTTGGTTTGAAAACTTGTACTGGTATTTCAACTCTCCCGATGGCACCCCCCCTCCTGGCTGTCACCCGGGGCGGACCGCCCCCTCGCACCACCCTTAGTACGCCACTGATTAGATCCCAAAGCTTAATGCATCTATGTATATGCCGTTGTAAATAGCCAACTCGATCCTATTGTAACGTATTATGTACATATTACCCACGTGCACAATTTCAGAAACCTCTTTATCGTCAGCTTTGGCGTAATTACACACCCCGCTAAAACTCTGCGCTAAATGCACGTTCCTCTTGTCAGTGTTCTGTGCAAACTTGCACAAAGACTATTCAAACAGAACTTTGCACTATAGCGCTTGCCATGGTTTTGCGCACTATGCTCCCGCTCAAGCTATATCCTCACGGTCTCGGTAATGCTGAAAGTAGTCCGTTTCTGCGTCCTCGGTGTCAACACCTCGTGGATACCCTGATATCTCAACTTTATCTTTCAGGATGGTGGTGATTTTTATTATATATAAATGACCTTCCACGTTCATCTGATATATTGAACTTCATAACGTTTGCAGATGATACAACTGTCTCTTTTTCTTGCAAAGATGATAATTCAGCTAAGAATATATTTAATTCAGAATTCATCAGTGTAATGAAATGGTTGACTACCAATAAACTCTTCCTAAATACCAGTAAAACAAATTTCATGATTTTTACTAATAAAAGAAATGTATATCTTGAAGAACTTAATGTTAATGAAATCGCTATAAAGGAATGTACTGTAACAAAATTTCTTGGTATAATGCTAGATAAGAATTTGCAATGGAGTGATCATGTAAATTATATCGCGAAAAAGATTTCAAGGAGCATTGCTATAATGTTTAAACTTAGAAATGTAGTCCATAAACAAGTTTTATCAACTCTTTATCATACTCTTGTTCTTCCTTATATAACGTACTGCACCCTTGTCTGGGGAAACGCCGCTAACAACGCATTAAATGGTATCTTTGTCATCCAAAAAGAGCAATAAGGTTATTAGCTGATGCTGATTTCCTTGATCACTATAGTGCATTATTTAGAGAGCTAAACCTACTAAAGCTCAATGATATAACCAAACTGGCACATTTTATTTTTATTTACAAGTGTAAGAACAAAATCATCAATTTACAATGGGTAAATAGATATTTTGTAACTCATCAAGAAATTCACTCGTATCGACCAGAAATAGATCAAAGCTTGTTATACCTCAATTTAGATTGTCTTCATTTCAAAAACTACCCATTTTCATTAGATTGAAACTATGGATGACTTAAATGCCGATATAAAAAAATATTGTGAATGTAAATTTGTTTAAAACCAAGTTGAAATCCCGACTAATAATGGCATGCTAACAAAAATCTAGGATTAATGTCCATTACTATTGTTTACTAATTATTAATTTCTCGTGTGTAATCTAGTATTAAAAACACATTTCATGTCAGTAGTGATGATTTAAGATTAGTACATGTTTTAACTATTAATAATACTTATTTACTTATTTATTTATTTTTAATAAGAGCCCAGTAAAGCGTAAAGCTTAAGGGCCAAATAAAATAAAATAAATAGTCGAGCTTCACAATTATTCATGCCATTCTAAATTGAAACGAATGTATTTATTTTATTATTAATAAAGGTTATTCAATTCAATTCAATATAAGTTGTGAAGAGGTTATAATGCTTCTGGAACCTTTATACCTTGTATATCTTCAATATTCTGTAGCCATGACGAACGGCTAGTTCCAACCCAGGGCTCATAAAAACACCACGGATTTTGCGTTCATAACTGTATGATTACATTCCCCGTTGTTCCCTGTTGTTCAGGAACACTGAAAACATAAGCTCGTGATCTACGACAGCAGGTAAGATGGGCAGCCATAAATCACGAGAGGGTAGTACATCAACGAAGGACAAGCCGAAATAATTTTCATTCAGCTGGCTGAGAATTCGTCGATGGGCAGTAGAGCGGATCCTACGAGCTTTTCAGGAGCACCTCTGGGTTTGGATTGATTTTTCATCACGTAAGGGTATAACAAGCAAAAGTCAAAGTAATGAATTGTTACACCGTCTGTAGGTGGAAATTATAGTTTGAATTGTTCGACCTTCAAGCAAACGCTCATCATTCTTGAGAGGGTCCACCACCATTGAACTCTTGATAGTCCGTATTTTATCACGTTACCGCTCATTGGTCTCAATCCACTCATCATACTCGTGTTCCCATAATACTTGTCTGTATACCTACACCCTTCGTATTATTTTACCTGATCTGTCAGTGTTATTTTGGTTGTTAATAGAGGGGTAACCCAAACCGGCAGATCTATTATGTCCTTCAACACAGCTGGTCACAAGTACACTAGCTCGTCACAAGTACGGGTTGAGCCAGACTATCAGCAGATCTACCGTGGAAGTCACCTGTGATACCACACTCAGTACGTGGGTATCCGTGCCAACGACATCCGTGGAAGGAGTACACGGTCTTCTTGCAGGTGCGAGGATCTTCACTCAGGCCATGAGCCCAGGAAAACTCAACCATTGATCTTAACCGCAACTTCTCCCGGTTTTGCGCGCGTGTTTCATGTGTATAACTGTCTGTTGTTATTGTAAGTGTGTGGGCCAGTAAAGGGCTTTATACCCGTAACTGTGTGGTTTATTCCAGGGTATGATAGCAAATAGACTAATACATGACTTATTTTTAGGTTTGGAATTTGTCATGAAGCAGCATGTTTCACCCCATCCGCCTTATAATCCTTTTGACACGTAGGACAATGAATGTTATCAGACCCATGCTTGAATGTACTGCTCTCACCCATTGTATGAAACATTTCACATTCGCAAATTTTTATCTTTCTGCACGTACCATTTGACTTATGGAGATTAAAACATTCATTATTAAAAACATCCGTCTACGGTTATTACAATTTTTCTTCTCAGCTTCTACCACTCTGATTACGCATCTAGGACTTTTACACTGTGTGCATACCATTTGGCAGTCCATATAATGTTTTAACAAATTATTTGTAAACTCAAGGCACCCTTTACACAAATCGTGATGACCACATACGGCTTTTGTCATAGTTTACGAAAAGCGTTCTAATATGGCGAATAGGTAGGTAGGTTGCTCCTACCAAGCCTAAAATAAGCAAAGGTCTTGTTCGATCTGTCACACGACTTTTATAAACATACGTTGCCTTGCCTTACCCGTCCAATCCAAACACAACTATTCGTACTCTCACCTGTTGTTCCACTTTGACTACTTCAGAACCCAATGTACGCTGAAAATTAAGACTACAGGATGTAGCTAGCTTTTGCGCGCTGTCTGCAATCGTATCTAACCAAAATATTCTGGCCACCATGTTTAGAAAACTAATCATATGCGCTAAAATCACAGCTATAAATCCACAACCAAGACCGTAGTTTGTGTGTTGTCTGTAAATTTTATCGGAATTAAAGTTCAATGTGTATGGTCCTGCGTCATGACCTTCAGCACAGAAGGAAGACGTCAATTTCGACAATGAAATTCTCCAGACTGAATTTCGATGCACTGCATTGATTTATCAATACGTGAGAGGCCGTAATCAATATCTTCCTCAACCAGGCGTCTGTGGAGTATAACTACTCAGATCAGATCGCTATCTTCATTTGCTGAAACTCAAGAACCAACATCACTCGTGCCTCTTGGCCCTCCTTGCATTGAAAGGCGTATGCGACGATGCGTCGAACTACGTTGTGTAGTCTTTGTTCGAGACCTTCAGCATAAGCGATCCTTGGATTAACCCTAACGCTTGATCTGTTCCTGTCCAGTACGGATGTATTACTCATATAGTATAAGAGTTTGATTGATACAACCCGGTCTGAAGGATGAGTTGGTGTGTCTGTGTAGGTTATAGATACGTAGAAGATGGGGCTTGGTGTGCTGCGGAGGATGTGGAAGGTTGAGGTAATTTGGGTCCAATTAAGTTCTCTGGTGCATGTGTGTTTGGTGATGAAGAGGTTGGTGTTAGTGGTGACATCGTATCTTCAGAGTTGTACGACTTGATTCTCGGACGGTTTGAAGGTATCCCTGATGTAGAGGGTTTTCAAAATCCTCTAATAGCGTTCGCTTAACTCCTGTGAAGGTGGAAGGCTGTATCCTCGAGTCCGTCTTCCAACACCCGAGGCAGAGGGTTCCAGGCCGGTCCCACGATCCGCCCACCGTCAACCGTTGAAGTCGAAGCTTCTGGTGAGGTACTTCAAGTTCCTTCTGAAGCCTCATCAAGCTCTACAAGCTCTTGCTGTTTTGGCGCACCATTCATATTTCTGGAAAAGAAGAAAAAATAAAAGAATATGAGGAAGACTTAAAAAATCTTTTTAAAAGCATTGCTTCAGGCAGTGGTGCTCAAACTTATGGCAATCATGTGCTATTTTATGGCATTTTACCAAAATGCAAAACGTAATGTGCCACTATGACTATGTCGAATAGACCTAAATTAATATACTTTTTTATATTGTCAAATAAATTTCATTACTAGTAAAACAATAAATGTCGTGTGCATTTTATAACTATATTTTACGTTTTCTTTACGGTACCTGCATTACAAAGCCTTGTGTACTTGCTTCCCTCCAGCCAATTTGTCAGATATGACGCACTTAACACATAAATGATTATTCAGTAACTGAATTTTAAATCTTATTGCGCAAGCGCTCCAGGCAGTCTTAGAAGAATTGCCAATTACCACTCCGAAAATTCTCAAATTTCTTGCTTACGCGAGGGCATTCTGAATTCAGGCTGGTGCAGCATTATAACCATTGATTTTTCATTTGCCTTGATGAGTGTCCATGTGCCATCGTCAGAGTCACAATGTGCCAGGTTTGGCACATGTGCCAGGGTTTGGGCACCCCGGGCTTAAGGGCTTATCACACAAAAGACTGAGTCTCTAGAAAAATTCAAGTTCATATGTAATATAAGTAGACCTACAGGGTGGCGTAAAGCAGTGTTTATGCTTAGAATTATTAAAGATAAAGATGCACTGTTCTCAAAACCTGCACATACCTTTATACGGTGCTATTCCTTATACCAACCTATTTTCGATGATTACAAAGATGTTTTCTTATTTCATGAAGGGATTTATGACGTTACTTCAATAAAGACTGATAAACATACGGTGATTATGAATGACGATCTTATGCTAGAAATAAATAAAACGATTGCTGAGATGGTTACAGTATTCTCCCACCATATTAACATCAGCATGTTTTTCGTCACTCAGAACCTACAGTATTTTTCAAGAACAAATTTATTGGGAATGTTTCTCTAAACATGCAGTATCTTGTCTTACTTGTCCAACGCAAATTGGTATATTAGTCGTCATATGTTTCCGGGGAACGTAAGGATTTTTGGAAATTTATAAAGATCTACGAGTCGGCGGTACGGTTATTTCCTCTGTGACATTCACCCGTGTAACACTTTTTAGGATGCTTCTACGAACGAGCATATTTCCCAACGAGGTTGAAACAATATATAATATATATATATATATATATATATATATATATATATATATATATATATATATATATTTCAACTGCAAAGAACACGCAGTATAATTAACGTAAAGAACGACGCTTGTATAGGAGAACATTCCGCGCAAGATGAGGAGGGAGATTAATTATACTGCGTGTTCTTTGCAGTTGAAATGTATATATAGGTGCGGCATGCGGGAGGTGCCCCCTCGGGGCATTGGTTTCTGCGCGTATGTAGGAGAATTACGACTTCTGATCGAGTGAGGACCATGGTGTAGTGGTTATCATATCTGACCGGCAATAGGAAGATCCCGGGTTCGATTCCCGGGTGGTTACCTCATTTTTTCATTTGTTCGTTCTCCCTCCTCATCTTGCGCGGAATGTTCTCCTATACAAGCGTCGTTCTTTACGATATATATATATATATATACCAGAATGACAAAACATGTGAAGAAATATCTCGAATTTATAAAAACGTTCCCACGGCTACCACCTACTCTTCAGCGGCTGTTTGTAGAAAACGTTGACGCTGACTTTAAAATGTAGCTGCGAAGTCTGTCTCAATGTCATAAAATGCAACGTCCAAACGGGTGCGTTGCAGAAGGATCGTGACAAGAACAACACGAACACTCGCTCGTAAAAGACAAGCTGTGTCAAAGAAAAAAAAAGTCTCGTTATACAAAAAAGTGGATCATTCCTACCTGTCCTATTTTCAGTTTTAGCCAATTTATTATCTAGTTTTGTATAATGAAGAAGGTTGTAGTGGTACCTCACGAAGTGTCAGCGTCACTACAAAACGCAAAGAAGCAGGAAACATCTCTAGACCTCAGTAAAAACAGACTTAAAAGAATGGAGAGTGAATTGATGAATATATTAAATAAACACGTACATCCTCATGAGAAAAGGATTTTATACCAAGAAGCCCTTCAGAAATTTCTTCAAGAGTATGGAAACTATAAGAAACCTATCAAACAGACTAGAGCCGAACAACCCCAAGACAATGGTGGGAACTCCTAGTACCTTGAACAAATGGACAAGTACTAAAAAATAGTTTTTCTAATATATTGAAGAATAAAGGCTGAAGTCATTTTAATTTATTAAGTGGTAATCCTTTTATACATTGATCTAACACATGCGAAGTTACTGACAGGTTCGAACATTACTGATATAATCCATGATTTGGTGAGAAAGTGGGAGAGACCACTTCCACCAGAGTGGGAACATATTAAAACAAGGCTACAGGAGATGAACATTCCAAATGCATTCATTGGTAACCAAAACAGAATAAAAGATCTGGAGCAAACAACTCAAGCCATACACCAGAGTACCACTCCAACAAGTACACCTGGTTTAAAGCCAATGAAAAAAGGAGAACCAACAACACTCGACCTTATCCATACATTTCTAAAATATGTAAATGGCTGACGTATTAGAGAATCGTTATTACGATATTTCTAACCTGCATTCTTACGGAGGGGTTGAGAGGCTCCACAGAGGTACCTATGCTGAAGGGGTAAAGAAAAAAGATGTTAAGAATTTTTACATGAACAGGATACTTATACACTTCATAAAATTGTGCGAAAAAGGTTTAAAACTGCTAAAACAAATGCACCATTGCCGAACACCGTATGTAGGCAGATTTGACTGATATGCAAAGGTATTCTTACGTATAATGTTGGCTACAGGTATATTTTGTTTTTTAATTGTTGTCTTCTCGGATACTTATGGTAGGTTAATCGATGAGAACGTTCGAAAGCTGTATAGGTCGAAGCCTTCTTTGAACGTTGTGGGTCTGGGAAACGCGGGCCCGACGTGAAAAATAGTTTAAAACGCCGATCCGTGGTAAAAAATAATTTAAACGTCTTTTATTGTAACGCTCGTAGTATTAGAAATAAATTGAACGAATTTAAGGCGATAATTTATTCCGGCAACTACAATATAGTTGCTATAACCGAAACGTGGTTAAATATCGTGACTCGGGACTTGTTGGGGGAACTTGATATAGCGGGTTTTAAACTTTTTACTAATGATAGGTTGCATAGGATTGGTGGCGGCGTTTTGCTGTGCATTCGTAATTCCCTTAGGGCTACCGAGGTTAAGATAGATTTTCCGGCAGCAATTAATGCGATATGCGTTGAAATTAGGGCGCGTAGTATTAGCTTCAATTTTGTTGTTGTTTATAGACCTCCCGTTCAACCCCTCGATGCTGATACTAGATTTTACGCACTTCTTGGTAACTTTATTAATAATCAGGATAGTATAATTGTCGGAGACTTTAACTGCCCTAATGTTAATTACGAGACTTTTACTGGTAATGATGAGGGTTTGAGATTGATTGAGTTCATGGAAGATAATTTTTTACGACAGATGGTTACCGAACCAACGCACGGTGACAATATCTTAGACGTGGTGATGACAAACGACGATAATATAGTCGAAGGTTTAGAAGTAGGTGAGAGTTTGGGATGTAGCGATCACCAAATTATTAGGTTTAAGCTATTGATAGAAAACAGTAAGGATAGTAACGTAATAGGAGTCCCCGATTTTCGTAGGGCTAATTTTGATAGTTTTGCGGACAGGATGAGAGTAGTGGACTGGGATAATTTATTTATGGGTAATGACGCAAATTTTCATTGGGAGGCGTTTAAAGAAAGTTTTATGAATATCGAAAGGGAGTTTATTCCTCGTAGGCCCAAGCGCGCTAGAAATCATGGTAGGCCCAAGTGGTGGACTAGGGAAATAGGCGAGTTCATAAACGAGCGTAACAGAGCGTATAGACTTAATAAGCGTACTGGCACGGCAACTAACTTTAATAGATATATCGAGCTTAGACGTCAGGTTAGAAGATCTGTTAGGAATGCTAAGCGTAATTTAGAGATACTTATAGCTGCGGATAGTAAACATAATCCAAAAAAGTTTTTTGACTAAGTGAATAATCGTAAACTGATAAAGATAACATAGGCTCTCTAGTGGACGTTAACGGCGCTTTGGCTTCCGACACTCAGGCGATGGCGGGTATTTTTAACAACTTTTTTGCGACAGTTTTTACCGTAGAAGACGTAAATAATGTCCCCGACGTGGACGATATCGTTCCATTGAATAGCGAGACTATTTTGAATGAAGTAACTGTTTACGAGGGTAAGATTGCGCATTATATCGATAAGCTAAAAGTTAGCAAGGCTCCAGGCACTGATGCGCTTTATCCCAGACATTTAAAAGATTTGAAAGATGTTATCGTAGGCCCATTAACAAAAATTGTTAATAAGTCACTAGAAACGGGGATTATTCCTGAAGACTTCAAATTAGCTAACGTTACGCCTATTTTTAAAAAGGGCGACCGCACAGTAGCTAGCAATTATAGACCTATTAGCTTAACGTCAATTGTTGGTAAACTTCTGGAATCCGTAAGTTAGGGAGCGTATCATCGATCACTTAGAAAGTCGCGATTTGATTAATAGTAGTCAGCATGGGTTTCGACGCCATAAATCTTGTTTAACTAATTTGTTAGTTTTATAATGAAACAGTGCGCGAATACGATGGCATAGAGCGGCTGACGTTATTTAGTTAGACTTTAAAAAAGTGTTCGATACAGTTCCGCATAGAAGATTAATTGCGAAGGTTAAAGCGCACGGTATACGCGGTCAGGTAGCTAACTGGTAAGAGGAATGGCTTCGTACTAGGAAACAGAGGGTCGTTGTTAACGGTAGTGAATCGGGGTGATTGGATGTAGGTAGCGGTGTCCCTCAGGGTTCAGTGTTAGGCCCATTGCTATTCGTAATCTACATTAACGACATAGATGTAGGCTTGACCAGTAACGTGTCAAAATTCGCGGACGATACTAAAATAGGCGGTAAAGTTTTAACGTTGACGATAGAAATAGGCTCCAAGACGATGTAAATAGGATTATGGAGTGGACGGATAAGTGGCAGATGCAATTTAACGTAGACAAATGTAAAGGTTTGCATATAGGTTCTCGTAACAATAATTACACGTACACGATGGACAATAGACGGTTAGCGAGCGTTGACGAGGAAGTAGATTTAGGGGTACGCGTATCTAAGGATTTAAAAGTTAGGAACCAGTGCCTGGAGTCTTGCGCAAAAGCTAATAGTATGTTCGGCTTCATAGTGCGTAATTTCGAATTTAAATCGAAGAATATTATGTTGCCCCTTTACAAGTCCCTAGTCAGGCCTCACTTAGAATATGCCGTTCAATTTTGGTGCCCGTATTTGCGTGAGCATATTGATAGGTTGGAAAGGGTTCAGGGTCGCGCCACGAAACTAATTCCGTCATTGCCCAACAAGTCACGAAGATAGGATTAAAGAGTTAGACTTGCATTCACTCGAAACTAGGAGATTAAGGGGGAGCTTATTGAAGTTTTCACAATCGTTAATAAAATCGATAACGTAAATTTTGACAAACTGTTCGCTTTAGATAATAGCAATACTCGTAATAACGGATTTAAGTTGCGTGGCAGACGTTTCATTACTAACATCGCTAAAAACTTTTTTAAAGTAATTGATAAATGGAATAATCTTCCCGCGTCCGTCGTGAACTCTACCAGCGTTAATATGTTTAAAAACCGTTTAGATAGGCATTTTAAAATTATTAATGTTGTTTAAAATAATAAAACAATTAGCAACAGGAGTTCTGGAGGTGATGGTCGAGGATGAGTCTGTTGACGATTAATGCCAGCTTGTGACATGCCAGCGTGTGATATGCCAGCAATAAAATTATAAAAAAAAAATTAGACTAACACGAATGTAGATGTAGTTCGTAGCGTAAACTAACCCACTTTTTGTTATACTCTACCTACTTTTTTTTCTTATCCTCTCCTTACTTGCATGTCTGTAACTCTTTACTTGCATGTCTGCAGTTTGCATGGTATGATAGTGTTTGAGTTAAGACTGTGTTTGCATGGTTTGTAAGCGTTCTTATTTTACTTCTTTTCATCTTTCACCCCTTTCCTATTCTCTTCGACTATTTTTCCGACTTGTCGGCAGTGGCTGGCGGATGATGATGGTGAGTCTTTCTTTCTCTTTTTCTGAATGAATGTTAACCCCCGAATGATAGGTTTTGCTACTTACTTAACCCCTTATTCTCCTCTTTTAACCCCCTACTCTTTCCTTTCTCTCGGGATAACCTTAGAGTGGACCTTAGGGTCTTTGTTAGCCTTAGCTTCTGTAGATCTGTAGAAAACATGTTTGAGGAATTTTACACGAGTTATTACAGCAACAACTCGGTGCATAAAGCTTCTTCAGCCGAAAGGTTGCAGCGAACCACCAATGAACGCATGCATCGTTATTTTACGCACAAAAATACTTACAAATACATAGACATTTACAGTCAGTTAGCATCATCCTTCAATCGCTCTTATCATCGTATGACTGGGGCATCTCCTAATAAAGGTTTTAAAAGAGGTGTGTATACAGAACTAAAAAATAAAGCCAGAGCTTCATCCTTGGTAGAACGTTTCAAAATCGATGATTATGTACGTGTTTCACGACTAGGAGGAAAGTACAAGAGAGGTTTTTAGAAATTTTTTAAAGTTAGGTCCATCAAACATAAAGGAGGGAAGACCCAAATGGTGAAAAATTGAGAAGGGTTTCTATGGCTATGAACTTCAGAAAGTTAGGTTCAATTTAGGAAAGATGATGTTTAAAACTGAGAAAATCTTAGGAAGTAAAGGTTCGGGGAAATAAAAAATGTATTTGGTAAAATGGCTTGTTTACCCGGAGAGTTTCAACTCCTATATAAAAGCCATCATGTCTTCTGACAAGTTCTACGTCACACTGCCCTCCTCAGTCTTGATGGGTACGTACCCCGACAATACTCTGTCCAACATCACAACAAATCTGCAAAGGCCTATCGATTTGGAGCGTGAGCCATACGAAGTAAGTTTGTGTGAATTTCAACTGAATACCAAGCTTTTAAGCATTGAGGAGAAAGAAGTCGTTTTTATGGCACTTAGAAAATGCGAGGAAGTTGAGAAAGCAGGTGAGTTAAAAGATAAAACTATGCGTTCAGCACGGAATGGTGGTGTACAGTACTACATCACCGAAATAATACTAGACTCTGTCCATTATGACAGCATGGAGGATATTGTAAGTGACCTAAATAAGAGCGTGAATAAATCTAAACTTACAAATGATGTAGATTTCGAAATTATACGCGTAGCATGGGTTGCAGGATCGGAACATGCTCTATTGTTAAGATCAGAGACAAAAAGAAATATTAGGGACAAAAAGGTGTTCAAGATTCTACCTAATGGAAGATACAATTTTGCTTTCCAAAGAGATACTTTTCACGAACTACAGGATGATAAGGCTAGCTTATTATACCACCCAACTTTGGGAAGTCTGCTTGACATACCTCCTATGTGCTACATTTACAGTAATATCGTGGAGCATCAGTTTGTGGGGGACAGTCATGTGCGTTTGCTAAGCATTGTGCATTAGGGCGGATCGAAAATGAGGTTATTAAACTTTTTTTCGAAATTCAAATATGGCTAGTGCGGAAAATATGTGGGTGCTATAGATAATGACTGTACATAAATATTAGTCCTGCGAAATTATATCTTCAGGTGCCACAAAGCCGTCGAAAAAAGTGAAATATAATGATTTTCTTATATTCTGCATTAGTACAATAACTGAAACTTACTTGTTATTATTATATATTAAGTGTTCCAATTACCAAAATAGTTACTGAATTACGCAGCTTTCTTTATTCGCCTCCACGCTAATTCTCTTATGGCGCTGCGGTCATCATGAATCATTGATGCTAGAATATTTTCTGGATTTGCAAAAAATGCATTTCTTTGTATGACAGGGTTTACAATATCCTTTACTTCGTCATTCAGTGTTCTTGTTAGTTCAATAGTTTTGAAAACATGTTTTGAGCCATTGACAAAAGACGTACTTTGCTTAATAGAAAACCACATTGGGATGTAGACCTTCATTATAAAAGAAGCAATGTTCATGAGGTTCTCAGATGGACTTACAGTTGAAACGTATAGACGAAGCAAACGATTTGCTGTAGTCAGCCATCGTGAATGTGCCATTTTGCCTGGACTACGATGAGCAAGATCTGGAGAGCAATATCCCTTTGTTATGGCCTGATGAATATCAATTAGATATTTTTGGTCGGTGCTAAGATCTTCACAGTCTACAGTTGGTTCCTCAGCATCAATCCTTTCAAACTCGACAATAGGAAGACTCTCACAGTTCTCTAATTCCCTGCCAATAGGACCGGTGAATCCGCGGGGGCCAGATGTTTTTCCATCCAGCTTTGCAACTAAATGGCGTAATGGCAATTCATTGGCATGGAGCTGGCACACTAAATGTTGAACTGGCTTCTTCAGCTTCAATTCTATAAGCCTTATAACGCCTCCCTTTTCTCCAGTGTTGACTGCTGCACCATCGCATCCAATGGCAACAAGGTTTTCCAGTTCATGTCATGTCATTATTTCCAATATACTCAAACATTCCTTTACATATTTCTTCAGCTGATCCAGAATTCACAGAATAATGGCCCAAATAATCTGAACCAGGTCTCTCACTAAAGTGATATGTTCTTCTGTTACCTTCTTCTGATATACTTTGGACTCTTTTTTTTCTTGGAAGAGTGTAGAATCTTTTCGACCATCAAAATAGATTCCTCTGATTGGGACCTGATTTTGATCTTTCATAATTTCTGATCTCTTCTTTTGTCTTTCTCTTCTGATTTTACTCCTATCCACTACTTCAGATGTATTGTCAATAGAAACTTCTCCAATATCTTGCAATACTGCACTAACAATGAATGCTGCAGCTCGATCTGAAACTGCAGTCCTGTCACAAGCAGTAGCTACTGAAGGTAGATTTGTAGTTTTCCTTTTCTTGAATAATATTAATATAATTGTTCTTCAGGTTGTTCGAGCTTTCTCTTCGAGCTAACTGGCTCTGGAAATGTATCGTCTGATATTTCGCCAGATTCACTTTCACTATTTGATGTCGATGATGATAATTCAACATTTGTATCCTGCAATTTCTCCTGTGAAGATTCTTTGGTGAGCCTCACAGCTTCTTTTTGCTTTCTTAGCAACGTAGATGCTTTTTTCTTTGAGAGTGTAATATCTACTCTATCAATAAACAGTTTTCTTTCACTCCTTTGATCTAAGAGGAACGTCACTTCTTCCTTTGGAACCGTTTTTTCTTTGGGACAAGAACATTGTGTTAGTACTTTGCGCTTGCACGCTGCAATGTCAAAAAGTTTCGTGTGCGCTTCTTTTTTGAACATATCAATCTTTGCTTTGTAAGCTTCAGAATTTTTCTGCTTTGGTATGGCTTCATAATGACACGATACTTTTCGTGGTAGCTTCTGAACATTGTTTCAATTCGCCTGTCTGACAGAATTGGGACGGAAGCACTTTCCCAAATTGTTTTCAATTTATCAACAACTTGTTCTAATATTTGAGATATTGAAGGATCTTTATTAGTATTCTGTTTCAAATCGTTTCTTACAAACAAGTAATATTTAAAAACTCCTTCGTATGTAGGAAGATTCCTGTGCCACAAATCTTCCCCATACCAAACATGGGGCACTCAGTTGAGGCCCTGGTTGATTTTGCACAAACTCGAGACATTTTGAAAGTATACAAATCTGAAAAAGAAAGAGCTAATATCAATTATACGTTAATTTCAGTTAATAGTACATGGCAAACTTAGGGCAACACAATACAGAAATGCAAAATATATAAGAAATATAGTTTAGACTATCTGAGTAACGCCAACAACAGAACACCCACCTGCTACGAGAGCGACAGCTACACTGAACCGAGGTACTCACGTGACAGCTGAGTGAGCTGACTATAGAAAACTGTTTTTAGAGAATAGAAACTTTTTTTAAAGGTTGACTGAGCTATTTTTATACAAGTGTGAATAAATTCTTGTCTATTGTGCATCGTGGACTCTTCTGTAATTATTGGTTAAAATCTGCTTTTTTCAATTTTTTTCAATATTGAAGGTCATTGTGGCACCTGAAGATATTAATGTTATGATTTTAAATTTATACCAGCTTATTTCCTCACTACTCCACACATTTTCCACACTAGCCAATTTGAAAATTCGAAACATGAGTTTTTCACTCCGCCCTATTGTGCATATACCCGATCATGGAGGAAAAGTTTGAGCTTAACATATGATAACCGCCATTATGTCAAAGTTGCTTCTAACCGACTAAACAGTATTGTGATACGTATAAAAACAGTTTAGTCCAAAACCATCCATTCGCTTATGTGAGCTTAACAGCGAAACTTCGCTTTCGCATATTACAGTTTGATGCAAAAGTCTTTAGTCGTGTACCGTGGTGTGAGATACCATTGTGGTAATGGACTCGGTTCGATCTTTTCTGCTATATTACGAACGGCTGTCCCCTTACTAAAATGTAGTGCCAAATATCTCGACCGGAAGGTTCTACAATCAAGCATTAACACGGTTGAAGATGTGATGTTCTATCAGCTCGTAGCAAGTTGTAACCATCGATATACATTTCTTATCTCTGCATTATTAGCAGTTTTTACAGTTTTCTTGGCAATTTTTAAGTTGTTTTTTTTGTGAGGCATGCAATATCACTCCTCGTCTCACAGATCTGTGACTGTTGTTCTAATAAAATAGAATTGTTTTCCCATAAAGCTGATGTGAATTCCCAATGCTACCCCTGGCTAATGAAACACCCAAATTAGTAAATTTAACTTTGTATGACAAAATAGCCTTAATACTAACAAGATTCAAACATTACACAAGCATGCCAATCTTTAACTCTACATTGGGAATGATTTCCTTATGACTTGATTATATACCCACATTCAAATTTAATTCTCAATTAGTTGACCCAAAATGGGCCAACTTGTTACAATGGAAGATCTTATTAATGATTAAGATCTACAATTTGTAACTAGGGCCCAGTACCGAACATAATTTCTTTAATAATAGTATTTCCTGTAATTATACCCGTTTTAGATGTGTACATAATTTCTTAATAAATTTATACAGACCAGTGAAATAAATTTTGCACTAAATTGCAATATTCCTTATGACTTGTACCCATGGGCGTCGATTGCAGGGGGGACGCAGGGGACATGTCTCCCCCACTTTTTACAAAAGGGGGAACAACCTACCAGTTGTCCCCCTCACTTTCGTGGATGAATTGCTATAAATGCTAACTATTAATGGCACCTAAAAAGACGTTATGTGTCGTATTATATGCATATGCAAATGTAATAGCAATATTATAAATTATTGTCATGAACACTAGTGTATATTTATCATGGAATTTAGCAGTCAATTTGCATTTTAATAATTGCACGTAGCATTTGTGTGCTCTTGGTCATTAAGTACGCGAAATGGAAATATGTTAAATAAACGGTTATATTACGTATCATTTTCAATATCAAAGTGTGATCAAAGTGCAGTTTATTTGTTTTATATTTCACGAACATATTTTGTTATCAGTTTATGTACATTGACTTCTGTGGTCTACAGGTAAAAGATTTATTTCGGTTAAACATATGTGTGATATTATGTTACATGAAAGGTTAAATATTATAAATAGTTTGTATTGCATTTCTTATTTCTGCAAAAAAAAAGTTTAAATAAAGAAAGACAAAATGATTAATGATTATGATATATTACACGCAACAGCTACTCAGAGTATTGTTTGATTCGATGTTTGAAGGCGAAGTGCCCCCCCCCCCACTATTTTAGAGCAATCGATGCCCCTGCTTGTACCCATTATCATGATCTGGAAACATTCTGTTGGTCCATCATCATGCAAGCCATACCAGTGTTAGCATCAGTTGTGAGTATTGCCCATTCTCATTTTGTTTAACACTTTATACACTAGAGATTTATTTTTTTAGAATACCACATAAAATATATGAATTTTATTTCTGCACATCAAAGCCCTTGGACTTAGTTTCCAAATAAATTTTTTTTTTTTTAATTGGGCAACCAACAATTGAAACAGAGTGTTTTACATGCTGATACTCCAGAGAAGCTTTCAATGCTTTTGACTCTGGGACTTTATATTTGTGCCAGTTTGCAACTTTTCCCAGTACCCACTAGGAATTTCTCTTGTCTGGTTATTTCTCACTTGTCTGCGGGTGGGCTCCTTATGTCCTCTATACCCGTCGAAGCTGGAGTTACTAGCAGACCATAAGCCACAAGCCACAAGACCACAAGACTAGCAGACCACCGATTATGCCTTCAAATAGAATTATATTTGTAAATATCTGTGCCCTGAAACAATTACCCCACCATATTCTTACATAACATCCAAATCTTGCACTAAACACGATAGAAATATCTTTGATTTACAACAGAATGATAATTTACCTGGTTTTACCCTATATTTCCATTTGCATCCTAACTGTTGGCCTTAGCCAATATGAGAAATTTGGCAGAAGTGGTATACCAACTTGAAATGGGCTACAGTGACTCCAAATTTCATGTAAAATGAGATAAGTGATGCCCATGCTCACTTAGTCATGCTATTTACCTGAAAACAAGCTTGCAACTAGCAATTTAGTTTGAAAGGTAACAACATATCTGGTCATCTCTGCCAAACTTCTCAATTCGGGCCTCAACTTACAATCTGTTTATTTAGGTTTACATTTCTCAAATATTGTCTACCTTTACTCTTTGCGCCTAGTATTTTTTTTATACAACATTTATTGCCCATTTCAGAGATTTAATTAGTTTGATGCAATCATAATACAGTAGTCTACCAGACTTTACTATTTATCTGGCCCACATCATGTTTCACAAGGTTGTGTGGTAACTTTATATTGATATGTTGTTTCCAACGTGACCAATTTTGGCCAGTCAGGATCTTTGTGACAGCTATAAGGAGCTAGTCTCCGTGAAACTCAATATGTATTATGTATCTTAACCAACATTTGTTGTTATATGTAAATTTGTTGGCCTTACCAAGGTCACTTGCCAAATGACCCACAGCTATCTTTTTTTTAACTCTAATCAATTTAAAGCTCACCTTATGATGTGCCCAAACAGCATTTCCAACTGAGTGGGACAACACTCAATCCCATGGCAGAATGAAGGAAACTTTTTGTTTACTTTGTGTCATGTCCCAAGTCAGTTTTGCCATACACCAGATTTCATGCTAAAATTCACCAGATCTACTTTTCACACATTGCACCTATTTTGACATGCTACATCATTCCTCTCCTTTTGAAAATAAATTAAATATTATTTGCTGAACAGAATTCCGACTCAAACAATCTACTACCACATCCTCAACACCTTTAACATACTACATACTGCACCTTGAATTTGTAGGGCTGCAGTCTGAGTGCTCACCTTGTTCTCCTCGAGTTTATCTCATTATCATTCAGTCATTGCAATGGGGCATGGTCTGATGCCGTTTCAAACTCAGTACCACAGAGCCAGTCATGAAATTTCTCAATACCCCACACAATTGCTAAACACTCCTTCTCAATGATCGCATAATTCTTCTCACGCTCATTTAATTTATGAGTTGCAAATATGATTGGCCTTTCCACTCCCTTGCGCACCATATGCAATACTGCTGACAATCCAACATCACATGCATAAGTCTGAATTAGGTATGTACCTCCCTCAACAGGTAGATTTAGCGTGCTTTCCTTTGATATGGTGTTCTTAGCCCTTTCTTGGGCGTGTGCCAGCTCCTCTATCCACGCTAATGGTTCTCGTACCTCTTTCTTTGTGGCATCCGTGAGGGGTTTTACCATTGTTGCATAGTTGTCAATGAATTTCCGAAAATAACTGGCTAAACCCACAAAGGACCTCACTTTCTTTTTTATAAACCTTGGAAAGTTTTATGACCTTGTCTAACCTCTCCTTCTCTCATTATGAATCCTAACAACGCCACTTTCTTAACCCCAACTTCACACTTTTGTCATTTGACGGTCAAACCCGCTGCCTACAATCATTGTAGTAACTCCTCCGCATGTCTCAAATGTGTCTGGAAATGTCGGCTACAGATAATTATGTCATCTATGAATGACTCCACAAAGTCTTCACATTCCTCCAGGATCTTTCCCATTAACTATTACATGCTGCAGATAATGTTTGCAGATGATACAACTGTCTTTTTCTTGCAAAGATGTTAATTCAGCTAAGAACATATTTAAATCAGAATTTATCAATGGAATAAAATGGTTGACCACCAATAAACTCTTCCTAAATACCAGTAAAACAAATTTTATGATGTTTACTAATAAAGAAATGTGTTTGTTAATGAACTTAATGTTGATGAAATTACTGTAAAAGAGTGTACTGCAACAAAATTTCTTGGTGTAATGCTAGATAAGAATTTGCAATGGAGTGATCATGTAAATTATATCACGAAAAAGATTTCAAGAGCGTTGCTATAATGTTTAAATTTAGAAATGTAGTCCCTAAACAAGTTTTATCAACTCTTTATCATACTCTTGTTCTTCCTTATATAACGTACTGCACCCTTGTTTGGGGAAACTCCGCTAACAACCCTTTAAACAGTATCTTTGTCATCCAAAAAAAAGAGCAATAAGGTTATTATCTGATGCTGATTTCCTTCATCACTCTAGTTCATTATTTAAAGCGCTAAAACTACTAAAGCTCAATGGTACTGGCACATTTTATTTTTATTTAGAAGAGTAAGAACAAAATTATTAACTTACTCGTACAATGGGTAAATAAATATTCTGTAACTCACCAAGAAATTCACTCATATTAGACTAGAAATAGATCAAAGCATGTTATACCTCGATTTAGATTGTCTTCATCTCAAAACTACTCATTGGATTGAAACTATGAAATGATTTAAATGCTGATATAAAAAAATGCGAATGTAAATTCGTTTAAAACCAAGTTGAAATCGCGATTAATAATTGAATATTAATAAAAATCGAGGATTAAATGTACAGTCCCCTGCAATAGTCGCGCTCCACCCATGAATAGCCCTCTCCGAGATGTGGTGGCAACGCAGTCCCTTTTTCTTCCCCACTCTCACTCACTTCCTCTCCTCCTCCCCCTCTCAGGCGTTGTCATAGTAATACTTTTAATTTTAGAAAACCAATGACTGAATAAATATATTGTTCACTGTAGTTTTGGTGATAATGCTCGACGACTATGTATTTAATTCATGCATTATTCCTAAATTTAGGGAATAGAGAAGATAGTACAAAGTACAAACGTGGGATACTTTAAAAACATTCAACCATAGGTTTTGATGTGGCCATGTTTAGTTAAAGTGTAAGATAAGTTGTAGTATCGACTTTTCCTCCAGGCAATAACATAGAAAAAGGTCTATCCATGTAGAGATAATGATAGCATAGTTAAATTTTTATTAAAAAAATAAACATGAATCAAGTAAATTTAGGGATTTTTTTAAGAACGTACAAAACATAATGTTCAAATTATAAGGAACTGACAATTGTTCGAATAAATAAATATATATTTACTACATCACAACCATAACATTATTATACACAATTACTCAATACTTGGTCCATCCTCCATTATTATTAATGACCTCTCGTAGCCCATTTGGAGCAGATGCCACGTAATTGTAGATAACTCGTGGATTCCTGTGGAACACGCACATTTAATCTGGTGTTTTGATATTGTCTGTTACACATGGGCTGGAAAAAGATCGTCAAAACGAAACGGTAATTAAGGAGTTTTCCCCATATTTTTTTTTTACCTTGCCTATATAATATATTTCGTCGCTGGGTTCAAATCACAATTTAAAATTAGATACTATTCGAACCGTAATCTGACACGCCGAATTACAGTGTTCTTCGAATTTTGGGATTATTTGTAATGCAATACGTTTTGTCATATCGTGATTCGATATTAACACTTACAAATAAGTGTTGTATTCCTCTACATTAAGATGATTAATTTCAGCTATTGTGCCATTCCGTGTAGACGGTTTGATTTTGCAATAGCGTCGTTTTTTGTGTATTATTTAAAAGAGGAACAAGATTATTGATATACACGAGCATTTTCGGAAGTTGTTAATATATTTTTCAGTATTTATAGAGGAAGTTTTACTAAAAATTAAGTGCGTGAGTGGATAAGTAAGTTAGTTATTATGTAAAAGATGGAATGAATAAGGAGGAGAAGGTAAAAAGAAAAGAAGCAAAAACATAAATGACAGAAGTAGTTGATAGGGTGGGAGGAGGTAATAATCGGGGAGCAAGGGGGTGGGGGAAAGAGAAGGGTCATGTATTAGTATGAGGTGAAGGGGAAGGAAAAGGAAAATAAGAATGTAGGTAAATCGAAAGAAAATAACAGGGAGGCAGGAGGAGGAAACACAGAGAGAGAGGAGGTGGAGATAGCGAAAGGAGAGGGAGAGGGGGAGGAGAAAGGGGGAGTGAGGGTGGGAGAGAAAGAGGGATTGCCCTCTAGGAGAGGGCTATACAGGGGTGGAGCGGCTGGAGCGAGGCTATTGCAGGTGACTGTACATTACTATTGTTTATCAATTTGTCGTGTGTAATCTAGATTAAAGGTACATTGCTTGTTACTGTTCATCTTTTATCTCTCAAGTCTAATACTCATTTCTTTGTATAGTATTGGTATCATACCTTCAATAATGACTTTGTATTTGTTTTATATCGATGATAATAATTTAAGATTAGTACATACCCTACTTAATAATTCTTATTCATGATTTATGTATTAATAATAATAACTATCTGTTTTATTTTTAATTAAGAACCTAGTGAAGCCTAAAGCTTTAGGGCCAAATTAAATAAAATAAATAGTCCAACTTCACAATTATTTATGGCATTGTAAATTGTAAAACTATTGTATTTATTTTATTTATCAAGGTTATTGAATTCAATTTAATTCACTGTTAATAAACCAAAAGGCAGAACATTGAATTCATGCTGTTGACCCATTACCACAAATGAGGTCAAATCGATATCAGACTCCCTTAGAGGAATTTGCCAAAATCCTTTAGCTAAACCCAACCTGGTCAAATATTTACTTCTTCCTAGTCTTTGAAGTACTTCTTCTACTCTTGGCACAGGACAGGGATCCATTATACACTTGCAATTGAGCTGTCTGAAATCTACACAGAGTCAACAGGTTTCTCACCCTTTGACTTGCTCTTTGGTCATCAGGTGAGGAGTCCTCTCTATTTGTTGAACATTTCATGGCTACCCCAGCAAGGAGAAGAAAACAACACTATAAGTCATGTCTTTGACATGAGAAATAAGGTAAAGGAATGTCTAGAGGAGGCCGAAGTGCGGCAAACCAAGGCAAAGAGTAGTCAGGAGCGTATATATGACAGGAGGGCAACTGAAGCCAGGGGATCAAGTATATACTACTACTACGCACTGTAGCAAGTAAGTTAATGGCTGAATGGAAAGGGCAATATGAAGTGGTGAGGTAAATAAGCTTGGTGGACTATGTAATTAAAGTGGGGCAGGAGGAAAAAGCCTACCATATACTGTAAATACTTGTATATTGCGTAAGCAAGAGTTAAGAAAAGAGGCCATGAAGAATGCAAGTGTCTGCAAAGTGGCAGTAGAGGTCCAAGCGGATGAGGTGGAATTGATAGCTAATGTAGGTGAGATTGAAGAGATGTTGGAAGGATCAGATGATCTGGAAATAGCAAATTTTCGGGCAGATATGGAAATAACAGTGAGATATGGAGAGGATTTGAAAGCAGATGAAAGGAAAGCTATGATGGAAATAATAAGTAGGCATGACTCAGTTCTGTCAGTTCATCCAAGTAGAACAAATATGATTGAACATGCAATCCGTGTAAAGGGTGAGGACCCTATATACCAAAGTCCATATACTGTTCCTTATGCTTTCAGGGAGTCATTAAAAAAGGAGTTGGATGAGATGTTGGATCTGGGTTCCATCAGAACGTCAAATAGTGCATGGCCATCTCCAATGGTGGTGGAGCCAAAAAAGGATGAAGGAATTAGTCTCTTGAGAGACTTCTCTTTGCGTACAGAGAAATGGTTGGATCAGCCGATCCCAGTCTTTGGGGTCCTCACTTGACAACTTTTTCACCATCATTTTCAGTGTACCATTAAATTTTTCACATGGTCCGTTCGTCTGTGGGTGATACGGGGTAGTTTTGATAGACCTTACGTTTGTAATCCTGTACAACGCCTGCATAGTGGCACTCATGAAATTAGTGCCTTGAAAAACCTCTTCAGCGTAACCCAACCGTGAAAACACCTGAATGAGCGTCTCAGCCACATCCATTGCAGTTTGTTCCTCATTGCCACTGTATCCGGATATTTGGTGGTATAGTCAATCATCAGAGATGGGCAGTATCTTGTATCTTAAGATACAAGATACGTATCTGAGATACGTATCTTAGATACTTTATTTTTGGAGGATCTTGAGAAGTATCTAAGATACATTTTGTCATGTAGCTTGTATCCCGGGATACACTTCAAAGATACTTTCATAAGATACTTTTTAAATAGAGACGCTAATAACTATTCATGAAATATGATCAATCTGACGCACGTTGAAGCAGGCCGGCGATTGCTGTTACATGTTTGTACATGAATACTACCGTTGCGCTGCGCGCACCAGTCTCGGCACAGACGTACTCAGGTTTCATCTTGTATCCCGCGGTTTTAACATGTTTCAACACGGCTTTTGTCGTCACTTGTCGAGAACATATAAATAATCAACAGGAGTCCTTTGATTTTGATTAAAAATCCGGAATTTAATATATTTGCTTATTCCTGCAAATATATTATTATGAGGAAAACAATTTATTTGAAATACATAAATTGAAAAAGTGTGGTTTATTTTATTTTTCCATACCTAAAAATTTTCAGGATTATTTATACATATTTACTTTGTGCTTTCCTTTTAGTTATATCACTATATGAATACTGAGATATGAAGTACCATTGATTTGGCATTTATTTATATCCAGAAAATATAAAATATAACAATTGAATGAGAACTCGTGCGCTCATGGCTCACCAGGTGAAACTAAACTCAAATAATTATTCTTTCAAAAGTATCTTGTATCTTAAAAAGTATCTTGTATCTGTAACTTGTATCTGTATCTTGAAGATACAGTTTTTTCGAGTATCTTGTATCTGTATCTCAGATACATTTTGTTGGTATCTTGTATCTGTATCTCAGATACAATTTCCAAGTATCTTGCCCATCACTGTCTATCATGACTAACACATACTGATTCTTTTTTTGCTGACGGCGTCAATGGCCCAGTTATATCAATGACTACCTTCTTAAATGGAGTGGATATTACTGGAAGGGGTATTAATGGTGCCCTGAACTCCTCCTTGGTGCGCACACTTTGACATATCTCATAGCTTCTTATGAAATTGCGAATGTCTATATTCATACGAGGCCAAACAAAATACTGTGTGATTCTGTTAATGGTTTTGCCAACTCCCATGTGTCCTGCCAACAAATTATCGTGTCCTAGATCCACAACCTTCTTCTGCAGCTTGGTGGGCAGCATTATCTGGGTTAAGCCTTCTTTATTATAGTTCCTGATTAGTACCCAACTCTTCACGCCATAGTTTGTACTTACATTTTCCGTCAGCCTTTTCTAGATGCCTTGCAGTTTCTCATCCTTCTTAGTAATTAGCTCTTCTTGGTCCAAGGTAAGTATATTTCGTTACTCTTACTCTGTGGCTTTTGTGTGGCCTCACCCTCTCTCCTTTCCATGCCTCTTGTTCGAACTTCACATTCTCTTTCTTCCCTCTGAACATACTTTTTGAACATATGGCAACACTGTTCCTTTTACCCAGGATCACATTTTTCAGGATCACATCCCACTGCAAATCCTTCACACTCAATGCTGTGACTATCCCTGAGAAAAAGTCACACTGTAGGTCTACTTTTGCCACGTCTGCCTCCACCTGAGTACCAGCAAGTCCTTTTATAATTACTCTCTTGCCTGTAAGATCAGCAGCTGTGAGACTATCTGCTCGCACAACCACTGTATCACAGCCTGTCTCTCGCAACACCACCACTGTCCTGCCATTCAATTTTCCTTTCACCAGTGGAAAACTACCATTTTACTTCATTATGCCTGCTACACAAACTTTAGCCTCTACTTCCTCCTTTTGCATTTCCATCTCTGCCACTCTACTATTTTATTACCTTCTTTCATTTGCTGCTGCTGGTGTTACTGCTAACTCCCTGTACTACTCTCCTTACAATGTATGGCTATGTAACCCTCCTTGTCACACCTATAACGTCTTCTTGGATCAAGCTTACCCTGCGCGTTCTGTCTTGCCCTAACAGAAGACTTTCTATATACCTTTTTTATTTTATAAATGGGAAATTAAAATCTTCGCAGAGTATTGTATTGGGGGATGGGGAGTTTAAGGAATTTACTAGGTTTCTAATATCAGCAATGGCATCCGAGAATTTTGGAGTTGGAGTGTTCGGGGTCTGTAGATGACTATAAGTACCACATTTATTTTTTTTATTTTTAGCTAAAAGTTCCTCGAAGCAGTTTGATTTACTTTTTATTGTCCCTGCCATATGATTCTCACGTACATAAGTTATAATAACACAGCCACCTTTAAGTCTTACTGTTCTATCAGCTCGCAGTAAGTTGTAATCATCAATATGAGTTTTTTTTATCTACAGTATGTAGTATTCGCAGTTTTCACAGTCTCCTTGGCACTCTTTAAGATGTGTTTCTGTGAGGCATGCGATGTCAGCCCGTGTTTCATCTACAAATCCTTTCACGTATGAAAATTTATTTAGCGAGTGGCTCGGTTTTAGCCTCTGAATATTAGCCAGGACAATATTTATGTTCTTATTTTTGCGTTGATCCTTGTGCATTCCAATTCATTATCCTTCAGTGTCGCGTGTTTTGTGGTCCTACGGTCCTCCGAGAAAGATTCGTTTCCGCTTACCTGTTCTGATAGCTTCTTGCCAGTAAGCGGTTCGACTTGGGATTCTCAACTGTGTCGACTGCGTGTGCTGTATGAGGTTCAGTAGCCGTATTGTGTCTGCGATATTGAAAAAATTTGGTTCGCTATTTGTATACATACGTAGGTTTTTTTTCGTTTTTCCTATTGTCCTTTGAATTTGTTTGGAGGTGATGGTAATAACATCTTTTTCCTTATTTGCAGGTCCCATGCCTTGCGTAATCCTTGCAAATGGCGGGTTCCTAGAATTTGCAGCTGTAACTGAATTTACAGTGACCATTATTATAGTAGAATTCGCACATAATGGGGTGCTCACATATACACTGTCCTCCGTAATATCTTATAGCCTTCTTGTTTTTCGCTGGTTACACTAGTGTCCTCCGTTTGAACTTCTTGCGTTAATTTTTCGTGCCTCTGTTTACATTCATATTCTCGCCCTCTTTGTGTGTCGGTATTCTTTCTAGCTCCGCTTCACTTTTCTTCGTCTCCTCTTCTGTTTTTCACTACTCGTCACTCACAGTTTCCTCTTTGACTTTTTTACATAGCCTCTTTCTGCTTTATAAACCGTAAATGAGTTTATTTCAGACAAATAATCAAATAAATAACAAATACTCGGGTGTGTATATATATATATATATATATATATATATAATTTGGAGAGAGGAATTGCACTTATAAATAGACATAAAAACCAAAAGCTATGATCACATCTTAAAAACAAACCTGAAGTGTATACTATTCAAATGCTCGTATGCAGCTAAACTTTATATTATTATTATTATTATTATTATTATTATTATTATTCGCTTAATCTCGCTGTTCTGTTGACCCTGTGTGTATGTGCATGCGTCTTCATGCTGCATCAGGTAGACCTGATGTCCACATACATATTAATAATTAATATAAGATTGGCCACCTTATATTACTGAGAGTATTATTATTTTTGTCGAGGTTACACTCTCTAGGTGCTGCCGAAGTTGGTCGCCGAAGTGCTGCCGAAGTTGTGCGCGCTAGGTTAGGTTACGTTAGTTTTTTCCTTTATCTTGTTTTTAATCAAAACTCATTAATGGATTAAGATCTTATCAAGGATTATGAGATATTATCAAGGATTAAAGTTTGCTCAACTGGCACTCCTCCTCTTTTTCCCTTAGACACTCCAATTAGTGGCACTGGTAGCTCTCCCTAAATGCACCTATACTACTGAAGGATCCAGCCCTCTAAAAGTGTTCAGTGAAGATGGTAGAGAAAAAAAATATAAAATGCTAAGCAATAAAAAATAAATAAAAAAAGATAAATCGAACTTCCTGATTTGAATATAATATTTTAAAAAGAAGTACCATGTGTTGTTTGTAGTTTCGTGCACGGTTCTGAGCCACGAGTAAATTGACATGAAGAAAGAGCCTATGTTTAAGACCTTCTTTGCCATAAAAAGTTTCATTTTGACCAGTTTAAAGACTCACACGACAAAGGTAAAGTCTGTTTGAAAAGAAAGTAATGAAGAAGCGAGACAGAAAAGGAAAACCGAATGATAAGATCTAGAGATAAGACGGTAACTACAGAGAACGAAAGGGACAAGAAAAAGATATTAATTTATTTTAAAATTCGCCAACAGGACGATTATCATATTCCAGATCATACGCATGTGCAGAATAACATCTTGAAGGGCTACACTTGTGTCTACGTCGTAACGACGCTTCCCATTAGATCAGCAAGATTAAGCAACCTCGAGTCTGTTGAGTAGTTGGCTGGGTGCCCGTCCTCAGCGTTCAGATGATATAGCGACCCGTGATTCGGATCTCACGTAAGGCCATAGGTTTCCTCCGTCACATAACTTTTTGCAATTACGAAAGATGCGATAAAATTACTATGGATATTTTGAATAACACTCGACTATCTTGCATAGGTTTTTCAATTTTTATACCTTATAATAAAAATATTTTATATGCACGTTTTCTTTGCGGTAAAAGACGAAAAAGGTTTCCTTCAAATTCTTATTCCGTGCTTTGAATTTTAAAGATTTCTTATACCAAGATTTTTTCTTTCAATGAATGCTTGAACTCTTTTGTAGCTCCAGGAAAAGCAGAAAAGTAGCAGTATTAGCAAAACATTCTCTTTCTTCTAACCGGCAACAAATAAAAGTGCGCAAACACACACCACACACACACACATATGTGTGTGTGTGTATATATATATATATATCGGCACGTGTCTTACTATTTGCAAAATGGAAAAATACTTGTATTTTCTAAAAGAAGTTTTGTTCAATGAACGTACAATCTAAATATTGAAGGAACGAATTTTATGGCCCTGCAGTTTTGAAAAGATTTTTTCTCTGTGTTCAGAGGATTTTGGCTTCTATTAATCTGGAAGGGAACCTCCTCTTATTTCCTTTGAGAGATTTTAGTCACAACTTTGCAAATTGGTTCGTAACGTCGTTTAGGATCATAATTAAGTGCCTAAATTGGTGCCTTAAAAGCCATGGAGTAGGTCCCTCTGTTTTTATCGTCCGAATTTTAATATTTTTTAATTTCATATACAGCACGTGTGTGTGTGTGTATATATATATATATAAGCAGTTTTTAAGTTTTTAATCTGTGATTTGTAAGAATGTCGACGAAAACCAGTGATCCAAGAGACTGTTCCTTTATACTTGTTTATTTCTTTTATACATTATTACACTACTCTTAAAAATGCATCCTGTCAAAAAGGCAAATCTTTTTTTGTCTGCATAATACTAAACCTTAAGAAGATAAAATGAACAGGACAAGAATAACACACACACACACACACACACACACGCACACTCAAAAATTTGGCGCTAAAAATTCAAAGTTAATAAACAAAAAAAATTTAATTTTAATCTTGTAAACAATGCTTATATATATATATATATATATATATATATATATATACATATATATATATATACATATATATATATATATAAAAGTTATATATATATATATATATATATATATATATATATATATATATATATATATATATATATATATATATAACTTTTATATATATATATATGTATATGTTATATATATATTATATATATATATATATATATATATATATATATATAACTTTTATATATATATATATATGTATATATATATATATATATATATATATATATAGAGAGAGAGAGAAGAGAGAGAGATACTGTGTTTTCCCAAAAGTGAGCACCTTTTCTACCGGGCCAACAAACCACACTGCCACGGATAGCTAAATGAAACAGAAATCACATTTAACCCTTTGTATTGTCCTTCAAAATGAGAGGTAGTTTATTTAAATTGGATGAGTAATACTTTTACAAGTTCGGCTTCAACAAGTTGTCAATACGAAAGTAGAAAAAATTGCTAAATTCATGTCACTGAATAGTCAAATCGTAATTTTAAGGTCAACTTTGGGATCAATAGCCGATTCAGGTAGGCCTAGGTTAGGCTAGTTCGTGCATTGGTATGGGTTGTAGAGGGCTAGGGTAAAGAGGCTGATAACTGAGTGATAAGTGAAGTACGCCTAGGCCCAGACGGTACTGCCGTTACGGCAATCAGTTTTGATTTGGCAGGGAGCGAAGGAAGTTTGTTAATTGTGTTATTTTATGCGAGTTGTTATGGTACATTTAATTGAGGAAGACAAAATTACTTCAAACTTCTTCCCAAGAAAAAAGTTTCGGTGCTAAAAGAATAGTAAACCAGTATCCTGATCGACATTGGCCTGTACATAGTATGTCACGTTTGTTGGACGAAAACCGGGAACGTCGACGACCTACAGCAAGAACCCCAGCAAACAGTGAATCTGTAAGTGAATTTACTTGCAGCCAAGAAGACAATCCCCATTCAAGTTTGAATCCAAAAGGAACTGCTAATGGCACCCGTATTAAAAAAATCAATGCATCGAACTGCAAAGGAAGACCTTCGTCTAAAAATATTTAGTACTTCCAAGCGCATCGCATATCTGAACATTCCAAAGCAAAACTTGTACAATGTTGCCGCCGATTGCTTCGCAGATATAGATCAAATAACGACGTGACTATCATTTGGCTTATGGATGAAAAGGTTTTCACTATTGAACGGCTTTGAAATACGCAAGACGATAGAATGTACGCTAACGTAAGAAAAAATATGACCTTCCAAAAAGCGGGGTCCTTCGAAAGAGATATCACTTCAGTCAGTCTGTGATGATTTCTGTTGGTGTTTCTCCTTTAGGAAAAACGTCCAATTTTTCGTCGATAAAGGTGTGGACATTGACTCAAAACATATAAGTAAGATGTTGCTTGAAATTGAAAGTTACGGTGATGATTGTTTTTCGGTAAGACGGTGCTCCATTTTATCAGTCTCGGCACACCATTGCATACTCGCAAAAACAATGTCCTGATTTCACTGACGTGTCGCCAGCCTGGATGGCTACACAACACATCCTTTTCAGTCTTCACGATATCTACCTCGAGTCCACTGAACTGAGTAAACTGAGTAAACAAGCAAATGGGTAAAACCATGTCCGTTTCAATGTCACACACACATTTCTGAAAATTCTAGTTACTTCACGTCAGTTTTTGTCGTTCCCATTGAAAGCAATGTAGAATTATGTATGTCAATGATTTTTTTCTGTTATTTCGTCATTTTGTCGCTTCATTGCGTAGTACTTTGCCAAAATTATATATATTCTAAATCCTGTCCGCTACAGGTATCAAATTAAATAAAACTAATAATATCATGATAAAACCATAATGAAAGCCATAATATATCGAGACTGTATAAGTGTATATACTGAAATAACACAAACGGACAAAAATACAATGATTTATGCATTTTCCATTACAAAGTACTGTATACTGTTTAATACAACTTTTGTTCTACTTTCACGACAAATATAGAGTATTTATTTTGTGAATACAGAAAAAATGCAAAAGATGCAAAAAAAATTTCGACCTTTAAAAAATAACCTTTCTCACTTTCATCCGCATTTACTGCCGTGTTGGTCGTTACCGCGGAAAGTACCGCGGGAAATTTGAATGCGGTAGCGGTACTGCTGTACTTTCAGCGATCCTTTGCGGTACTGCGTTATGCGGTACCGGTTTGGTAGTGCGGTAGTAGTACCGCAGTACCGCAGTACCGGAAAAAAACGCAAAAAAAAACGCAAGTGCCCAGCTCTGCAAGTTTCAAGTAATACAAGTCTTTCAAAAATATCTTTCTCGTACCGCCTGGTACTGCGTGACTTCGGCAGGAGTAAATGTGAACTATACACGAAGAAAAATAGTTATAACAACCAAATACATGGTTAAATATTTTGAAACCAATCCAAATATTTAATTCAACCATACAATACTATGTTTACACTAATTACGGTTATTTTTCTAGTAAAAGATTTAAATGATTAGAGAAATTATACTGCGGTAATAATGATGATGATGATCTACAGATCTACAGATCTACAGAAGCTAAGGCTAACAAAGACCCTAAGATCCACTCTAAGGTTAGCCCGAGAGAAAGGAAAGAGTAGCGGGTTAAGAGAAGAGAAGAGAATAAGGGGTTAAGTAAGAGCAACACCTATCACTCATGGGTTAACATTCATTCAGAAAAAGAGGAAAAGTGTCTCACCATCATCATCCGCCGGCCACTGCCGACAAGTCAGAAAAATAGTCGGAGAGAATAGGAGAGGGGTGAAAGATGAAAAGAAGTAAAATAAGAACGCTTACAAACCATGCAAACACAGTCTTAACTCACTGTCATACCATGCAAACTACAAACATGCAAGAAAAGAGTTAGAGACATGCAAAGTAAGGAGGAAAAAAAAAAAAAAAAAAAAAGTAGGTAAGTTAAACAAAAAGTGGGTTAGTTTACGCTATGAGCTACATCTACATTCGTGTTAGTATAATTTTTTTTTAATTTTTTTAATAATTTTATTGCTGGCATCACACGCTGGCATGTCACAAGCTGGCATTCATCGTCAACAGACTCATCCTCGAGCACCACCACCAGAGCTTCTGTTGCTAACTTTGTTGTTTTTTAAATTAAACAACGTTAATACCTTTAAAATGTCTGACAAGACGGTTCTTAAACATATTAACGCTGGTAGAATGAACGACTGACGCGGGAAGATTATTCCATTTATCAATTACTTTAAACGTAAAGAAGTTTTTTAGCGATATTAGTAATAAAACGCCTGCCACGCAACTTAAATCCGTTATTGCGAGTATTACTATTATCAAAATGAACAATTTGTCAAAATTTACGTTATCGATGTTATTAACGATTTTGAAAACTTCAATAAGCTCCCCCCTTAATCTCCTAGTTTCGAGTGAATACAGGTCTAGCTCTTTTAATCCTATCTTCATAAGGCTTATTGCGCAATGACGGAATAAGTTTCGTGGCACGACGTTGAACCCTTTCTAACCTATCAATATCCTCACGCAAGTACGGGCACCAAAACTGAACTGCATATTCTAAATGAGGCCTGACTAGGGACTTGTAAAGGGGCAATATAATATCCTTCGATTTAAATTCGAAATTACGCGCTATGAAGCCTAACATCCTATTAGCTTTTGCGCAAGACTCCAGGCACTGGTTCCTAACCTTTAAATCTTTAGTTACGCGTACGCCTAAATCTACTTCCTCGTCAACGCTCGCTAACTCCCTATCATCCATCGTGTACGCGTAATTATTGTTGCGAGAACCTATATGCAAAACTTTACATTTATCTACGTTAAATTGCATCTGCCACTTATCCGTCCACTCCATAATCCTATCTACATCGTCTTGGATCCTATTTCTATCGTCCTCGTTAACAACCTTACCGCCTATTTTAGTATCGTCCGCGAATTTTGACACGTTACTAGTCAATCCTACATCTATGTCGTTAATGTAAATTACGAATAACAATGGGCCTAACACTGAACCCTGTGGGACACCGCTACATACATCTAACCACCCGATTCACTACCATTAACTACGACCCTCTGCCTCCTAGCACGAAGCCATTCTTCTAACCATTAGCTACCTGACCGCGTATACCGTGCGCTTTAAACCTTCGCAATTAGTCTCCTATGCGGAACTGTATCGAACGCCTTTTTAAAATCTAAATAAATAACGTCAGCTGCCCTATGCCTATCGTATTCGCGCACTACTTCGTTATAAAATTCTAACAAATTAGTTAAACAAGACCTATGGCGTCGAAACCCGTGCTGACTACTATTAATCAAATCTCTACTTTCTAAGTGATCGATAATACGATCCCTAACTACGGATTCCAAAAGTTTACCGACAATTGACGTTAAGCTAATGGGCCTATAATGCTAGCTACCGCGCGGTCGCCTTTTTTAAAATAGGCGTGACGTTAGCTAATTTAAGTCTTCAGGAATAATCCCCGTTTCGAGTGACTGATAAAAGATCTTCGTTAAGGGGCCTACGATAACTTCTTTCAAATCTTTCAATGTCTCGGATAAAAAGCGTCAGGGCCTGGAGCCTTGCTAACTTTTAGCCTATCGATATAATGCGCAATCTCAGCCTCGTAAACAGTTATTTCATCTAAAATAGTCTCGCTACTAAATGGAACGATATCATCCACGTCGGGGACATTATTTACGTCTTCTACGGTAAAAACTGTCGCAAAAAAGTTATTGAAAATACCCGCCATCGCCTGAGCGTCAGAAGCCAAAGCGCCATTAACATCCACTAGAGGGCCTATGTTATTTTTTACCGGCTTACGATTATTAACGTATTCAAAAAACTTTTTTGGATTATGTTTACTATCCGCAGCTATAAGTATCTCTAAATTACGCTTGGCATTCCTAACTGATCTTTTAACCTGACGTCTAAGCTCGATATATCTATTAAAGTTAGCTACCTGGCCATTACGCTTACTAAGTCTATACGCTCTATTACGCTCGTTTATAAACTCTCCTATTTCCCTACTCCACCACTTCGGTCTACCACGATTACTAGCGCGCTTGGGCCTACGAGGAATAAACTCCCTTTCAATATTCCTAAAACTTTCTTTAAACGCCACCCAACGCAGATTTGTGTCATTACCCATAAATATGTTATCCCAGTCCACTACTCTCATCCTATCCGCGAAACTATCAAAATTAGCCCTACGAAAATCAGGGACTCTATTACGTTACTATCCTGGGTGTTTTCTATCAATAACTTAAACCTAAGAATTTGATGATCGCTACATCCTAAACTCTCGCCTACTTCTAAACCTTCAACTATATTCTCGCCGTTCGTCATCACCAAATCTAAAATATTATCACCGCGCGTTGGTTCGGTAACTATCTGTCGTAAAAAGTTATCGTCCATAAACTCAACCAATCTCAAACCCTCTTCATTACCCGTAAAATTCTCGTAATTACATTAGGGCAGTTAAAGTCTCCGACAATTATACTATTCCGATTGTCAATAAAATTACCAAGAAGTGAGTAAAATCTAGTATCTATATCGAGGGGTTGAACGGGAGGTCTATAAACAACAACAAAAATAAAACTAATACTACGCGCCCTAACTTCAACACAGATCGCATTAATTGCTGCCGGAAAATCTAACTTAACCTCGATAGCCCTAAGGGAATTACGAATGTACAGCAAAACGCCGCCTCCAAATCTATGTAACCTATCATTAGTAAAGAGTTTAAAACCCGGTATCTCAAGTTCCCCCAACAAGTCCCTAGTCACGGTATTTAACCAAGTTTCAGTGATAGCAACTATATCATAGTTGCCGGAATAAATTACCGCCTTAAATTCATTTAATTTATTTCTAATACTACGCGCGTTGCAATAAAAAACGTTTAAGTTATTTTTTACCACGGGCCCGCGTTTTAAACTATTTATCACGTCGGGCCCGCGTTTCCCGGACCCACAACGTTTAAAGAAGGCTTCGACCTATACAGCTTTCGCACGCTTTCGTCTATTAACCTACCTAGCCTAGCATTACCTATTTCATTAAAATGCACCCCATATATATATATATGCGGGAAGGAAGCGCCAAGGGCGAATGCCCGCAAAAATGCCCCTTCCATAGAGGAAGAAGGGAGACATAATCAAGGGTCAGGGTTTTCGAGATGCCTGGACACACCGCGTTTAAAAGATTGGAGGTCACAGACAGGGGGAAAGATGGATTGAGGGAGATTGTTCCCGAGTTGACCGGTTGAAAAGATGAAAGATTGGAAATACCGATTAACCCTTGCGTTAGAGAATTGGACAGAAAAGGAATACACATTTAGAATATATATATATATATATACACACACACACACACACACACACACAGTATATGTATATATACACACACCTTACCTTACAACCTTACAAAGGTTTCGCGTGATGATCTCTCATTTCGCGAAGGTCACACACACAGTGTGTGTATATATATATATATATATAATACAACTCAGAATAGTCCCCTGAGAAACTTTTATGTTACATATAGACCATGCATGGAACAAAGAACTCTTCTGGGAAATTAAATCCACTACAGTTCGAATAAGTAATGATAAATGACAAATACTATAGTTTTCTTTTTCATGATGGAAGGCCTAACGTGGACAATGGATTACTCGCAAAGAGGCCCCAAAATATAGCTTCCCTCACCAGCCATCTGCTAAGTAGATAGGATCCAGCTTTGGAACAGGATCTAGGGTTTACAGCAACACCTAGCCCACTATAATAATATATATATATATATATATTATATATATATATATACACACACATATATATATATATGAAACCCTAGGCGGATTTACTTATTGGTAGAGTAGGCACCTGCTTAGGGCGGCAAATTTTGTCGTATTTCAACCTAAATAGGGCAAAGAAAACAAAACTAGAAAATACATAACTTATAAGCACCAACAAATTAAATGGATTCACAAATAAATTTTAAAAAACCAGCAGCCTCAAATAGCAAACTAACGATAAAAGACGGTGCAACTATAAGACACTTTAATCCCTGCCAAGGGGCGGCAAAATGCTAAGTACGCCTCTGCATATAACTTAAATCGGAAAATATTTGGCAGTTAATATACTTAAAAGGGACAACTCATAAAAATAATTTTGGAATTCACCCTAAGTTTATGTATTACATTTAAAATCGCTTTTAATGTTCATAGAAGTTTAACTGATTAATTATTTTAATTAATTAAATGTTGCATTCTGTGTAAAAATAAATATTTTCTTTAATATGACTGTGTAATGGTACAAAGTTAAAAGATTTCGGAAAAATCTCTCTCTCTTTCTCTCTCTCTCTCTCTCTCTCTCTCTCTCTCTCTCTATATATATATATATATATATATATATATATATATATATATACATTTCAACTGCAAACAACACAGAGTATAATTAACGTAAAGAACGACGCTTGTATAGAAGAACGTTCCGCGCAAGATGAGGAGGGAGAACGAACAAATGAAAAAATGAGGTAACCACCCAGGAATCGAACCCGGGATCTTCCGATTGCCGGTCAGATATGATAACCACTACACCATGGGCCTCACTCGATCAGAAGTCGTAATTCTCCTACATACGCGCAGAAACCAATGCCCCGAGGGGGCACCTCCCGCATGCCGCACATATATATATATACATTTCAACTGCAAACAACACACAGTATAATTAACGTAAAGAACGACGCTTGTATAGAAGAACATTCCGCGCAAGATGAGGAGGGAGAACGAACAAATGAAAAAAGAGGGTAACCACCCGAGAATCGAACCCGGGATCTTCCGATTGCCGGTCAGATATGATAACCACTACACCATGGGCCTCACTCGATCAGAAGTCGTTACCTCATTTTTTCATTTGTTCGTTCTCCCTCCTCATCTTGCGCGGAATGTTCTTCTATACAAGCGTCGTTCTTTACGTTAATTATACTGTGTGTTGTTTGCAGTTGAAATGTATATATATGTGTGGCATGCGGGAGGTGCCCCCTCGGGGCATTGGTTTCTGCGCGTATGTAGGAGAATTACGACTTCTGATCGAGTGAGGCCCATGGTGTAGTGGTTATCATATCTGACCGGCAATCGGAAGATCCCGGGTTCGATTCCCGGGTGGTTACCTCATTTTTTCATTTGTTCGTTCTCCCTCCTCATCTTGCGCGGAACGTTCTTCTATACAAGCGTCGTTCTTTACGTTAATTATACTGTGTGTTGTTTGCAGTTGAAATGTATATATATATGTGCGGCATGCGGGAGGTGCCCTCTCGGGGCATTGGTTTCTGCGCGTATGTAAGAGAATTACGACTTCTGATCGAGTGAGGCTCATGGTGTAGTGGTTATCATATCTGACCGGCAATCGGAAGATCCTGGGTTCGATTCCCGGGTGGTTACCTCATTTATTCGTTCTCCCTCCTCATCTTGCGCGGAATGTTCTTCTATACAAGCGTCGTTCTTTACGTTAATTATACTGTGTGTTGTTTGCAGTTGAGATGTACATATATACAGGGCGTCCCAAAAAAATGTATACACACTTTAACAGCTGATAGCTCAATTGATGTTTCTTTCTTTCCAAGTTAAACCCATTAGAATTAATAATGGCAGTCAGACTAAGCTTTGAACAAAGGAAATTCATTCTAAAATGCTACTTGAAGTGTGAAAACGCAGTTGAAGTGCAAAGACAGTTTAGGAGGGAGTTTCAAACAGATCCACCAACGCGACTTACCATCACTCGAATTAGAGATAAGTTTGAAGCCGATGGAACTGTTCAGAATGTCCACAAGAAGCGTTCCGGAAGACCACGGACATCGACAAGCCCCACAAAGCAAGAAAGAGTACTGGAAACGTATCACCAAAGTCCAAGAAAATCTGTGCGGCAAGCGAGTCGTGAGGTAGGAATTTCAGAATCGTCTGTCCAACGCATTTTGAAGCGCTGTCAATGGAAAAGTTACATTCCAAGATTAGTCCATGCTATTAATGAAGATGATCCGGACCGAAGAGTGGAGTATTGCGAGTGGTACTTGGCACGATGTGGATGTGGATTGGACGAAGGGGTTTCGTAGAATACCCTCCGCGTTCACCAGACCTCACACCACTAGACTTTTTTTTATGGGGATACTTAAAAGACAAAGTCTACGCTATAAAACCTGCAACAGTCGCTGAATTGAGAGCAGCCATTGAACGAAAATGCACACAAATACCAAACGAAATGTTTCGTGATGTTTGCGATTCCATTGCTTCGCGTTATCAGCAGTGTCTGGACCAGAACGGACGTCAGTTTGAAAACAGGCGTTGACAAAACAATTAAATAATGTCTGTAGATTCTATTACATTTTGAAAATGAAATGTATTTTAATAAACACTGCCTTTATAATTATTTAAAGTGTGTATACATTTTTTTGGGACGCCCTGTATATGTGCGGCATGCGGGAAGTGCCCCCTCGGGGCATTGGTTTCTGCGTGTATGTAGGAGAATTACGACTTCTGATCGAGTGAGGTCAATGGTGTAGTGGTTATCATATCTGACCTGCAATCGGAAGATCCCGGGTTCGATTCCCGGGTGGTTACCTCATTTTTTCATTTGTTCGTTCTCCCTCCTCATCTTGCGCGGAATGTTCTTCTATAGAAGCGTCGTTCTTTACGTTATAATATATATATATATATATATATATATATATATTAGATTATGAAACCTGACGATGTTAATATCTAAATTAGTTGCCATGAAAACGTTAAACATGTATATTGCATGATAGCAATAGTAGAAATTTGTGCGTAACTATTATTATTTTACGCCCATTTGACATTTCAGATACGTCCCAGCTTGAAATGTTGTTTCAGAATTAAAGAAATCGTACATGCGAAACTATTGTGTGGGTTATAGGTTATATTATATATTGGGGGTGTGGAAGTAGACAGAACGTAATTAAATCGAACCAGAATTAATCGACTCGTACTAACCGTAATGAAATCCAATCTGAATCGTTTAACTGGAATAATATTGAATCCGAGTTAATTTCGGATCGATCCAATTCACGTACGTCATTATGATATAGGAATTCTATTTTATCGTCACCTAAAATATCCTTCTGATCTCCCGGACCTTATATCTTTACTTTCCGAAATCTATGCTTGTTTAAAGGATTGGGATCATTTTAACATATTGCTTCCTAGGAACCTCTCTTTAACATATTGCTTCCTAGGAACCTCTCTTTAACATATTGCTTCCCAGTGTATATCACTTTAACATATTGCTTCCCAGTGTTAATCACTTTAACATATTGCTTCCCAATATTTAGGATAAGGAGTACGATAAAAAATGTTCGCTTTAATAAAGTAAAGGCATAAAAAGTAAATCATAGCATGTTAAAATATTAGATTCAAAGTCAATTTATTAGAATTGTTGCCCTATGGGCCTATATGGTCACACAAAGTAAAAAAATGGATTTCGGAAGAATCGGTCACGCCACATCATTTGCCACAAGTATGAGTTGAGTAGCTCCTTTTTGCATCCTTTCATTTTCTTTATATATTTAATGTAGGTTAACTGAATGCCCGGTTAGGTCAACTGAATGCCCGGTTAGGTCAACTGCACGCCCTTGACGATTGGTTAGGTTAAGTTGTGATATTTTCGTTAAAACTAACGAAAATATCACGACTTAACCTAACCAATCATCAAGGGCGTACAGTTGACCTAACCGGGCATTCAGTTGACCTAACCTGGCATTCAGTTAACCCACATTAAATATATAAAGAATGCCCGGTTAGGTCATTTATAGCTTTGTTTACGGTCGGCAGGTTATCTCCTAGATTACCAACCCCTTTCTAACCAACCAACCTTTCTCTTTTTAACATATTGCTTCCCAGGAGGGATCACTTTAACATATTGCTTCCCGAATGCTTTGGGAAGCAATATGTTAAAGTGATCCAAGGGTTGTACTAGAAATAAGAAATGAACTTAATGTCTATATAATGCCATTATTACTTTTATTATTAACATATAAATTTAATTAATGTGACCTACCCATGCGCATTACCACTATAATATGTGTATGACCTTGAAATGATTTTGTATACCTTTTCATAAAGTGAAGATACTAAAATATTACGTTTACATAAATGTAATAATGTAGATGGCATTTCTCCAGTGCGCAGAGAATAAAGGGTATCTTTTCCAAATTTAAAATGCTTTACCATATTCCAAGTGAAGTCGAACACGTGTGTCACGCCATCGGTGAGTGACCTTGAAAATGTAAAACAACATTGTATAGAATGCATAATGAAGTAGAATGTACGTTAGAAACGTAAATATTCTGACAATTGAATCCTTACTGAATTCCTCCTACTACTTTTACAAATTGAATTATATATGAATAATTAAGGACAAAATTCTAAACATGTGAGACAGCTAATCCGTCAATTTACAATCATTTCAAAAAGTCATATGTCGTGGAACTCTGCTTTTCTTACAGATAGATGTAGGTAAGAAAGATGGAGTTTCGCGACAGAACTTCTTGAATCGACCTTACACATTAAAGAGTCAGGAGCAGGGGGCGGACTGAGCGGTCAAGCAATCGGGCATTGATCGAGAGCCCGGGCCATTAGGGGACCCGGCGGCCCCGGCTCGCAGTCATCGTAAGACAGTGAGAGTGTTCTCAATTGGGTCAAGTGTCTAATCGAACTGTAATATGAAAAAAATCGGTTTTCAAGGGGCCCAGGACCTCATTATGCCAGAGGGCCCAGGTTGCTGTCAGTCCGGGCCTGGTAAGGAGTATTGGACTCATCCTCCGCAAGACATTTGAAAGCATTCTGACAAAATACTCCTTCATTTTATCATAAAAAATGTTTCTCTATAAAAACGTATCGCTAAATACAATTTTCCAACGGTAAAACTCCTTTCGTCCACTTTCAGGAATAAAATATTGAGATTACTTTCATTATCGGTATTTATGTGTCGACTTTCCAAACATAAACATAGGAATGAGACTTTCCGAAAGAGACTGACTGCGAGATGACCATACATAATCATCACTCAGTCGATAAATTAGTAGTTTTTGAAGTAATTCAGAGAAGCAAGAAGGTACTTTGTTACAAGGAGGATGTGGATATTATGTCTTTATAAATTTATATTTGATTAAAGGCATGTGGACCGGAACCATGTCAGAATAAAATAAGCAATTAGAAAAATTACTGAAACAGCTGATTTTAAATGTAAAGCCTGCGTGTTTAGGTTACAAAAAAGAATGTGAAAGATGCCGAGTACATTTGGTGCTCGTGACATACCACCATTAACCTCTGGTCACGTGATTAGCAGGGTCGCCATTTCAACATTTCCTTGGGGGGAGGGGGGGGAAACATCAAAAGTAAATTGAGGTACAAAATTTATTAAATTTTTAGACAGAGAAATAAGACAGCCCTTTCGCAGTCTCAAATATCAAGGTTTATAACATATACATACATACATACAGTAAAACTTAAAAGAACCATCCTATACTGAAGTTTTTGCAGAAAATATGTAATCTGACAAAAACACAGTGAGTTAATTGTATTCTTATTGCCAAAAATATTTTGGCAAATTTTTCTATCGTCATATGATATCGTGCCTCAGTGACTTTTTTAGTAAAGATGAATTTTACTAAGTTAAGCAACAATAAATGACCCAGAAATAAAAACAACACAAAGCATGTATCATATGCAAACGAAATAGTGTTATAATTATCAACTACACCGGTTATCATGAAATTATTATTTACAATAGAGGAAAACGCCTCTGCTTCATATGAGCAAAATCATCAATGAGATCATCTACGTTAAAACTCTTAATGAGCTCTGGTTCCGATGCCATCAATAGCATTTTGCTCAATCGCTCATTTCCCGTTGTTGTCCTTATATAAGTCTTGACGCGTTTCAGTACAGAGAAGAATCTCTCAGTTCCTGTCGTGGCAACAGGAAGCGTGAGCACTATTTGTAGTAATTTGCACACTTCAGAGAAAGCTGCAGGTAACGCACTCAATTTTTCATATAAATCACATACATTGTTGCCTTTTTTTTTATCAAGTATGTCTTAGCAGAACACACCTGGGAATCCAATGTGACTGAGTTTATATTTTCATTATAGTAATTGGAAAACTTTTGAACTTTATCCGAATCCAAAAAGTTTTGAGACTGGACATCAAACAGAAATTAATTGGAGAAAATCAACGTTGTTGGTAAATCTTTTATTATATTCTCCAAGACATTGATCAATTACAGAATTATATAGATCTGCTTTTAACCTGTCTTTCACATTCAAACTTACATCACTCACTAACTGACGTTTGCCAACAGTACTGTTCGTAAAGTAGCCAGCGAGGGTATTGGAGATACGCTGCACTCTCTTGTTACTTGGTTCAGTTGGTTGTACCATATCAGTCGGTGGAACTTCGATGCTAATTTGTGAGGCGAATTCCCCAGCTTTATCGTACAGTTCGTTATATGCAGTATCAGCATGGGCGTCGATTGCGGGGTGGGGACGCAGTGGACATGTCCTCCCCGCTTTTTACAAAGGGGGGACAACCTACCAGTTGTTCCCCCAACTTTCGTGGATGAATTGCTATAAATGCTAACTATTAATGGTACCTAATAAGACGTTATATGTCGTATTATATGCATATGCAAATGTAATAGCAATATTATAAATTATTGTCATGAACACCAGTGTATATTTATCATGGAATTTAGCAGTCAATTTGCATTTTAATAATTGCAGGTAGCATTTGTGTGTTCTTGGTAGAAATGATAATAATTTGGGCTAGCGAAATTTGTCTATAGAAAAATATCCATATGTCCATATATCCAAACATATGTGATATTATGTTACATGAAAGGTTAAATATTATAAATAGTTTGTATTGTGTTTCTTATTTCTGCAAAAAAAAATGTTTAAATAAAGAAAGACATAAAATGATTAAATACAATTTTTTTTTTTTTTCACATGCTGAGAAAAATACAAAACACGGGTAAATGGCAAATTACGACATTGATATATTACACCCAACAGCTACTCAGAGTATTGTTTGATTCGCTGTTTGAAGACGAAGTGTCCCCCCACGTCGATTGCGGGTGGGGGGGGGACACATTATTGTCATAAACACCAGAGTATATTTATCATGGAATTTAGCAGTCAATTTGCATTTTAATAATTGCACGTAGTATTTGTAGCAACAGCTACTCAGAGTATTGTTTGATTCGCTGTTTGAAGGCGAAGTGTCCCCTTCCCCCTATTTTAGAGCAATCGACGCCCCTGATGGCCATACATCCTTCTTGTAACTGTTGTGATAAAGCATTGGTATGTGCTAATAAAGTTTCGACAACGAAGAGGCAAACAATAAAATTCTAGGATTCCATTTTTGTTTTTATATCGATTGCTTTACTTGAAGATTCTGTCATACTCTCAGCTACTGTTGTCAGCACAGCCAATATTCCTTCATATTTGAGCGAATCTTTCTGGTACTTCGATACCAGTAAAACCATCTCGTAGATACTGTTCTTTCCAATTCAAGAACTTCCTGTTTCAACTCTTTTTGTGTTCGAATAAAAAGTTCATGGCGTTTACTAGTATTACTAATAAAACTGCAGGTTTTGCACAATCAAGAAAAAATCTGAATAGTCTGACAGGTTGGTAAGACAATACATCATTACAAGGTTCAGTCTGTGTGCATAGTTGTGAATGTAAACTGCCTGGGAAACCTTTTCTCTTAATTAAGTGTGCCTGTACACCAGAAGCACAACCACTCATTGCAGATGCACTATCATAACACTGTGCAACACACGACTTCCAGTTGATACCTAATTGTTGAAATTTTTGATAAATAAAGTCTGACAATGATGATGCATCTTAACGTTGCGTGTGGTAAGTTCCAACACACTGCTCTTTTATTGATTTTCCTTCAAAATAACGAAGTATAATACACAATTGCTCTTTTCTTGACATGTCTTTAGTTTCATCAACAAAAACGGAAGAATAATTGGAATTATAGATCTCAGTCATATGACCGCAAAATGGGAGCGTGCAATTGTAATACAGCTTTGCAACATTGCATGCAACATTATGAGTGTTTTTGAACCCCCCTCCACCCCTTCATCCCCCTTCAGGCAACCCCCCCCCAAAAAAATATATATATATATCTGTGATCTTCAAAGCGTAACCTAACCTAGCTGCTCAGGCCCACAAAAATTATACATATGTATGTGGGTGTGTATGCATGTATAAGACAGCTCAGGCCCACAAAAGTGTATGAAATGTATGTGGGTGTGTGGGTAGCTTAAACACCAGAAGGAGTAGAGATATCTTTTCACTGCGGCGTCTCGAAGCATTTTGAATTCCTCAGCATCGTAATGTATTGGTGGCTAGGCGCTCTTTTAAGCAAAAACTGAAATATGGTAAACAAATTTAAACCAAAAACAAATCTCTTGTCTTAACATACAAATATATCTTTAAATCTTATTATAAAAAATATTAATTTAATTTTACAATAAAACTAGATATTATTTTAGGGTAACTTACACGACAATCTAAAACAAACTATAGAATTTATTTCGGAAAAAAACAATTTGTAACATCTGTTGTTTACTGTCTTGAACCAGATTTATCACACAGAACACACAACTATATATAATCTCTTAAAACGCATATCTATAAACTTGAGCGCTAAATAGTAATTTCCAAAATATATTTCTAAAATTTTTTTGGGGAATAAGATAATCATAAACAAGCACAACCGATTTATCTAAGAAAGATGGAGCTTTTAGATACACATTGGCTCCAAAAAGGCGCGTTGACCACCTGGGTAGGGAAAACGTCACGATAAGAAATCTCGTACTAATATACAAATGTTCTGAATTATGTTCTCTCTCTCTCTCTCTCTCTCTCTCTCTCTCTCTCTCTATATATATATATATATATATATATATATATATATATATACACACACACAGGAAGTATTACTATTATTAATTCGAGGTAGTGGTAATACTGCACCCCCCATAACCCCTACAAACGGAACAATTTTCTAAAAGTCAAAAACTTTTAAGAGAGATGCTGCGAAACAAATCTTTTCATTTAATCCTAAATAAACTTATATTTAAGCTTATACTCTTTAAATTTTCCTGCATTAGCCATTTCATTGTTAGTCATTTCATCAAACATTTCATTAGACAATTCAGAAATATGGAGAATTTTATTTTCAGGCTCTATAAAGATCTTGAAGTAAAATGTATCCTTCACCAATAAAAAATAGAGTTGTTTACACGCAGCGCAGCACTCAATAAATAAATAAATAAATAAATATATATATATATATATATATATATATATATATATGCATACAAACTGGCCCCCCTATACACTCGTACAGTAAGCACCATGCTGCTCAAATTGGGGCGCTCTCCCTCTCTCACTACCCTTTTTGTAGCAGTTCTCGAATAGTTTATTATTAATGTTATTAACATCATTATTATTTTATATATATACGTAATAATCATGTAGAACGAACATTTATTAAATTCTAAAAAAAATCTGAGGGATGCATAAACCAATTTTGGCGAAACCACGCCCACAGAGACGTCACTGGTAATCAGAAAGCCTACGAGTTGACAATTGGCCTTTTGAGTTCAGGCCTACGTCACTTGAATTGGAGCAATGCCCCACATATAAAAGAGGGCACTCTCATTCTCGCTTGGTTAGTCACAATGAATTCGAAAACAGGCTGTGAAACAAAAATCTTTTCTTCACCAGATGTATAGGAGGCTGGAAATGTTTTGTAAGTAACAAGCGCGAATTGAATTGAATATATACACATATTCATGTGTATATATATATATATATGTGTGTGTGTGTATATATATATATATACACACAGTATATACGGTAGAGTGATTTTATTCTGATGTTCTACAGGGCTGAAGCGTCTATGCTACTCCTCACAGCTGTTGACAGGGTAGAATTATTTTCATCGCAAGGGGTAATCAACATCTGTGAAGTTGTACAGGCCTCTGCAATGGACTGTCACACGCACAAGATGTAAGTAGATAAAATTATATCCTTGTAATTCATTTCATTTTCTTTTTTTGTCGAAGCGCTTAATTTCTGGCACCTTTCTCTATGTTTTAAGTCGAATTTTCTATATAAGTTTGAATGTGGCCGTAAAATATTGTAAAAAATTCCTGATTTTACGTATTAATTTATATCATAATTCAGTGGTGTTGAAACTTTTGCGAAAACGATTACGTTGTATACCCAGAGACCAACTTTGTACACACCATATTCAGTCAGTGTGACGTGTATTTAAATCATTAATAAAGTGTAGTTTTACGTTTAAGAAAAACGGCAATCAAAATTTCTGCTTTTTAAAGTATGCTTTCTAACTTGAAAGTACCCGTAAAATATTGCAAAAATGTCCTGATTTTACGAATTAATTTATATCATAATTCATTGGTGTGAAAACTTTCTTCAAATAAATCCATTCATTTGGGCTATCTTTTAGAAGCTAATTCAAAACTTGGCAAAAATAGCAGGCGAATTCGCTCTCCTTCTATGATTATGTAATAAAGTATAAAATCTTCAAATAATTTTACTAAATACGCATGCTCGATAAAGTACAGTTTTGCATTTAAGACAAACGATCTAAAAACAAAAAAGAAATATATATATATATATATATAAGGTTGAATGTGCCAATAAAATATTGTAAATCGAATACAATTTATATTATAATTCAGAGGCATGAAAACTTTATTAAAAAAAATATATGAACTTAAATGTACCCATAAAATAAATAAAAAAATTCTGTTTATAATCGCCCCTGTTTTCCTTTTAAGAAAGTGGGCGGAGCTAGATCGTATTGCAGAAACGTTTCGTAACAGCGTTGAAGAAATTCAACTCAGCGACGATGAACTGAATAGGGGACTAGAAGTTTTACAGAACACTCAGTTCTACGGTTGCGAGATACAGAGCGATTGTATTATAATAGAAGAAACGATGTAAGTTTTTCTTTTCGTGTGTGTGTGTGTGGGTGTGTGTGTGTGTGTGTGTCGAGTAAGAATAAACCAAGTATTTTCAACATTTTATTGAATGCGAAAACTATGAAGGACATTTTATAAATTAATACATAATTTCATCGTTTCTTCTATTATATATATATATATATATATATATATATATCCAGATTTAATAGCTACAGAATTAGCACCTATTACATTTTAAATAAGTTACAGAACATAATTCCCGTCTTTAAACACAAATTATTATTATTAGGGGGTACATTTTATAAATAGATATATGCAAATAGGAGTGACAATAATTTCGTTTATATACATATATATATATATATATATATATACACACACGCACACACATATATATATATATATATATATACACACATACACACACACACACATATATATATATAATATATATATATATATATATATATATATATATATATCCAGCTTTAATTAGCTACAAAATTAGGATCCATTGCATTTTAAATAAGTTACAGAACATAATCTCCGTCCTTATATGTTATACAAATTATTATTATTAGAGGATACATTTTATAAATTAATTACAGATTAAGCAGTTATTGCATTTTAAATAAGTTACTGATCATGGTTCCCATCATTAAGCGTTACACAAATCATTATTATTAGGGGTACAGTTTTGAATTCATTCAATATATTACTAAAAGCTATGCTGTGCATATTGTTACAATTTAAAATAATTAACTGATGAAGTTACAATTATATATATATACACATAAAACTTCACACAATACATCGAGTGCCTACAAACGGGAACCGTTTTTTTATCTGGATGCATAACAGTTCATCATTCCGCTCAGTGTCACACAAGTAGAATAATTGCAGAAATTCTTTAAATCTCCCGCCACGAGCCATATGCATGAGAAAATACAAACGGTACATGCCACAGACATTGCTGTAGTAGCTCTGGAATCGGTAAGGATTCCACACTATCTGTCGAATTTGCAGTTGCTCTAGAAATTTTACAATAACACCATCATTCCTTGGATGTTCGGTGAATTAAAATAGTACATTCGCTCCCTATTTTTAAAATAAACGTCTATCCAATGAATCCCTTCTCCACCACTAACACCACTAACATAGAATAAGTGCGCCGCAGTCTCTCTTAATTGGAAGTTTCAACGTTTCATTCTTCGCAAACACGCCGATAAATTTGGGGCGTGTGAAAAGGTTACTCTTCATTACTCTTTGGAGTGTAATCGTGTCCATTTTTAAAAGTCTGTGATTACACCCCTAAACCTGTCAACTTCGATTGGGGCTTGCGACTCGAGGTAAACTACTACACTAATAGGGCTGTCTAGCGGCTTGCCGAATTCCAATCTGACTGAGATGTTCCCACTCTGGTGTGGGCTTATGTGTGTGTTTATACTCGTAGATAAGTCGGGGGAGGGGTAAAAGGGGTAAAGATTGACCCCCTCAATGAATTCCTTCTGCTTTACGCTGATTCCTAATTCGTTGCAAGTACCGGCAATATGTGCAAGATTGCTATAAGCTCTCGAGCAAAATGGAAACTCATCATCTGTAGAATAACTCGTTTCCAATGTCCCACCTAAGGCCACCCCATTGACGTACAGGGTTATATTCTTAATTCCGAAATTTTCGAACTTAAATGCGGTCTTTTTGTATTTTCCATTCACAGAAGCGTGCTCCTGCATTCCAATTAATAACCTTTAAGGTAGAGCTCCAAGATCAACGTTTTCTATCTGCTTCGATGTTAGCCCTGAGAGCACTGTATGCAACTTAAGTTGGACTCTATTAATTGGGTGTTTTACTGTGGCGTGTAGTAAAATTTTTAAATTTCTAGTTGCTTAGCAGAGCTTAATTTCACTCGACGCACGCGGAGATATGTTTCCATAATATGAATCACCACAGGCCTCGAGCTCTCTTCTTGGTCAGCACTCAGATTTAAACAAATCTCAGGGCTTGTACGGGTGAGCTTTATTTTCATATCGACCCATTCACAAGCAGCTTCTCCTGGAATGTGAAATCTGTGTGAAGGCGCCCAAAGCATTCATATATCTTCTTTTTAGAATTTTTAAATTTGAATTTTATACTACTTTCATTTTTAGCTTCATAATAACCTTCGGCAGTTAAAAAGGTAGCCTTCGTTTCTTTTGAAAAGTTGAGGACATTTTCCAGATAGGCTCGTACGTGATAGTGGTCAGACCCTGTCGAGACGTTGATCTGATTTAAATACACTGACTGAATATGGTGTGTGGAAAGTTAGTCTCTGGATATACAACGTAATCGTTTGCTCAATCAGAGCCATCTGAATGGGTTATCCGTAGTTTAGCGTACATATGCACATAGCTTGGGTAAAAAAATAAGGGCCTGAGCTCGAGATCGCGAATTCTATAGGAGCACTCGGCGAGCTAATGGTGTTTAGCGGATTAATTGTGATAAAGTCACTGTGCTCTATAAATATTTGTATCGGGGGCATGTCAAAGAGGGCCAACTCCAATTTACAACATTGTGAACTACACGGATGAATCAAACGTGCCATGGCGCATCAGAAATAGTGGTACTTCTCTCGCCAAGTAGTAAACAGTCTATGATTCATGAGAGCAACATCCTTAGCTTATATCAGTTAAAAAAGTGGTCAGCCATAGGTTTCATGCGCTTAGAACACTTCTTTTTTGATGTCCTTTTACGTTTAAAGCTACGAGTTGGTAACCCCTACTTCTTCTCGCCATCACGCATTTTTCTCTTTGCAGCTTTGATGATTTCGTCCCGTATACGCTTTAAGTGCTCTTTTTAGAGCTTCTTTAGGCTTAGCCCCGGCCATTGTCTTCTACCGTGTTATGACCTGATTGTAACGCTTTCTACCGAGATATCTGGCACTACTCTTCAGCAAAAGGACAGCTGTACGAAGTATGATTGTAAAAATGGAACCAATCCCACTCCCCTGCTGGTATCTCACCCCTCGATAGACTGTGAACGGCCTTTGGGTCATTCTATCAGAGTGCGACGGAAGTGAAGCATCACTGTTAAGCTCCCTTCACCGAATGGAAACTTTTCCCCCCCAATCGTTCTTATATACATTGAGATACTGGTTAGTAGGTTAACTGCGACTTTGCCATAAAGAGGCTTGTCGTATGTGATGCTTAAGCATCTTCCTCTATGATTGGGAATGTGGGTGATGCGCAGCAGCCGTGCCTGGGTATCCCAACAAACTGATGTTCCATGATATTGCTGTAAATATAGCACATGTCCGGGGGAGGTTCTCCATCGTTCAATTTCTCCAATTTCAACTGATACAATAAGCTGCACAAGTCATGTTGTGATTCGTGAAAAGTATCTCTTTGGAAGGCTGCCCCATATCATGCCTTCGGTTATAATTTTGAACCGGCCTTTATCTTTAATATTTCTGTTAGCCGTTGATTTTAGCAACAAAGTATAGGGCGGTGTGTCTATGTTTACAACTTCAGAAAGTAAATCGGGGGTGAGGTATGGCCTTTCAAGACTTATTTAAAGCCCTCACAATGTCCGAGGTTGTGTCATAATGACCTGGTCCTAGTGTTACTTTTGTACTGTAGTACTGAATCTCGCCGAACCAGACTGAGCGTATAGTATCATCTAAAGTTATGCCTAATTTTTCACACTCATCACGGTTTCTAAGAACCGTAGAAACGGGTTCTTTATTATCAGTACTTAAAAATTTGGTTGGCAATTGAAATTCACATATTCCTACTTCATATGATTCACGGCCCAATTCAATGGACCCATGGACTTCTGTTACAAAGTTGGCCAGGGTGTTGTTAGGATGTATAGACAGAGAAGAGAGGAGGAGGAGTGTGACGTAGAAGTGGTTAGGCGCCATGTTGTATACTATTTAAGCTTCATTATTGCATCAGCTTTTATAAGGTGTTGAAGCTTTCTGGGTACCCTAGCCATTTCACCAGGTACATTTTTCTCTTTCCTGAACCTTTGTTCCTAAAATTTTCAATTTTAAACACTTTTTCCTAAATTAAACGACACTTTCTAGCTCCTCGCCATAAAAGCCCCCTGCAATTTCTTCCCTATTCAAATCTTCAACGTAATACAGCATCACCTCGACTTTAGGTCTCATAGCCCTACTTAAAAATCCACGTGTCCAACCTTGCTCAAATCCCTTCGCGAATTTATTCCCGAACGCGACAGTCTTACATAATCATTGATTTTGAAACGCCTAGAGCGTGGTGGTACTCTACGAATATCTTTCTCACCTCAGTTCTGTGTGCGTCTCTTTCTAAAACTTCGTTAGGTGTTGTTCCAATCGCTCGGTGGTGTGAACGGTTGTAGGATGAGGCCAGCGAATCCAGAATGTCTATATATCTGTATGTGTTTTTATGTGTGAAATAGCGATGCATACGTTCCTTTATGGTACGTTGAACTCTTTCAGCTAAAGATGCCTAATGTATAGAATTACTAGTGTAATAACTGATATTAAACTCTGTCAACATGTTCTGAAAAGCTCGTCCTATCAATTCTTTCACAGTGTCCGTACAAAAGTAGCCAGGAACCCTGTTTTCTTTCAACATCAACGTTTTGGTGGCTTTAGCAACTGTTTCAGGCGATTTATTTTTCAGGGGAACTAACCACAAATATCTAGAGAATACATCTATTATGAATAGGATGTAGCGGTAGCCTCCATTATACAATGAATATCTCTGCATGTCTGTTAAATTCGCCTGCCAAATAGAATCAACCAAAGCTGCTGTTGTCTTGGCTGTTTTAAACCTTTTTTTCACCAGCTTATGAAGTGTATAAGCATCCTGCTCCGCAAAAACCTCTCAACATCTTTTTTCCCTACTCCCTCTTTATAAACGCCTCTTTAGTCTATTAACGCCACCGTAGGAGGCTGGACTAGAAACGTCATAATAACGTTTTCTTAATATGTTAGCCATTTGCGTATTTTAGAGGCTTAGAGGCGCGCGGGGAGGGCTGGCCGTTGTTGTTTGGTTTATTTTTTCTCCTCTTCAGTGATGTTACCGCTAGGGGTGAAGGCGTATTCAGCTGTGGTACATGCGAGGTTTGTCCCAAGTCTTTTAACCTGTTCAGATTACCTATCAGTGTTTTTGGGACATTTATTTGCTGTAGTCTTGCTTTAATATGTTCCTATCCTGCTGGTGAGGGCCTATCCCACTTTCTCACCAAGTCATGTACGATGTCAATGATGTTCGACCCTGTACCTTTGATCTTCAACAACAACCTCACCTGTATCGGTCCATTGTATAATGGGATCCTCACTCAATAGTATAAAGACTTGAGCTTTATTCCTCAATGTATGTGGGAGACTGCTTTTTAATACATGCTCGATATGTTGCGGGGTCGTGCGTTGTTCTTTGACTGTTCGTCTCTAGCCTCGGCCTCAGGTCCTATGCCTCCACGCTCAACGTCGTCTGCGCTGTGTCTAATAACTACGGGGACCTCTGTCGGATTCTTATAATTTTCGTACTCATGAAGAAATTTCTGCAGAATTTCTTGGTATAAGATTCTTTCTCATCAGGAGACTTTTCACTGTTTAATAGGTCTAACAATTCGCTTTCCATTCTTTTAAGCCTGCTTTTACGGGGGTTCTAGAATCGTATCTGGACTCTTTGAACTTTGTAGTGATGCATACACCTCGTGTGGAATCACGACTACTTTCTTCATTATATTAAACTAGTCAGTAAAGGCCCCAAAACTGAAAATAAGATGGGTAGGAATGATCCCCTCTTTGTACAATAATTCTTTTTCTTCCCCACAGTGTGTGTGTGACTTTTAAGAACGAGTGCGCGTATTATGTTCTTGTAACGACGTAGGCGAGCCTTCTGAGGGGTTTCATTGGTACATTACATTTTATAACGTTATGAAAGATTTCACAGATGCATTTTAAAAAGTCGGAGTCGATATTTTTAAAAACATGTTGTAGTGCCCGTGGCAGTCGATGATAGATTTTTATTAATTCACGGTATCTCTTTAATCTCTTTATCATTCTGGGATATACACCTTTTCAACCTCGTTTGGGAATATATTCGTTCTTAGAAGCACCCTAAACATGTTTCGCGGATGAAGGTCACAAACCAAATATCCGTAACGTTGGCTTGTAGCTTCTTTATAAACTTCCAAAAACTCCTTACGCTGATTCAGGAACATTTGATTGGCTAATATCCCAATTTGTGACACGTATCTACGTTGTTCGAATAAGACTAGATATTGTGTATTTAGCGACACATCGCGCATGTTTCTATTTTTGAAAAATAGATTCTGATTGATGAAGAATACGCTTATGTTAAGATGGTGGGAGAACACTGTAAATGTCTCGGCAAACGTTTTATCCATTTCTAACATGAGATCATCAATTAGAATGACCGTGTGCTCATTACCCTTCAACGAACTAACATATAAACACCTTTGTGGAACAAAATATCATCTTGGTACTCGTTGAATACAGACTGGTATGTCGAATAGCACCATATGACTTTATGCACAAATTTTGAGAAATCTCTCCCTTTCTTTAATGATTTTAAGCATAAACACAGTTTTGTCACAACCTGTAGGGCCAGATGTAATGTATGTGGAGGGACTCGTGAACCTGAATTTTTCTACAGAATCCATTTCTAACACGTCACACTACTAAGTGGAACATTTACAAAATATAATAAAATGTTAAATCATGCTCCTTATATTCTGCAGTCTTGTTTTTCTTCTCCTTCCTCAGAACCGTGAATGATGATGAGGATGAGTGAGGTACTGTGCCAGCAACATATCCCCAACATAGACATTGCTGATGATGCCGATGATAGGGCAGTTGTTGTTGAGGCTGCAGGCTCCAACCACCTAGCGAACCCCCAGCAAAGCCAACTGTAGCACCCCCATGCGACAATTCGAGGAAAAAACGGGAGCATGACGAAGTTAATGATTCGCATTCCACGTCAGGCGTAAAGCGCGCCACGAGTGCGTCGGTTGTTAGACCCACAGTAATAGAGCCACAGTACTCTATGTCTTACGACACAGCCACCACATCAGTTCCTTCTACAAATAAAACTGTGCCCCCTTATAACTGTTCAATACCGTCCGTACCCTCCACAGCAGCATTTCATTCTGTAGACAGTAGCATAACATTCGAGCTGGTGCGCACCGTCACCTCTACCCCAGGCCTCACTAGAAACCGGTACGTAGTCAGGGTCAACCCGCGAACCATGTGTAGCAGTGGCGTTGAACACGGACTGCGACATGTAGTTGAACGTAGTGTGGAGTTTGCCCTTCAGAACAGTGAGGGACGTGAAGCCAGGACGCGACTGTCCTTCGGGTTCGGGTCAGATGACGGAGATATAGATGATTTTGGGGTAGTAATACCATACAGGCGCTTGGCTGCTGTGGATATAGAATACATTTTGGGTCGTATAATGCAGCCCTCTCAAAGCAGCATAGCGTTCAACATGGACAACTTCGTGATAGATATAGACCACGTGTACCGTGTTTCGGGACATACGGCCACACCTTACACTCTTAACTTCAATTCTCAGGCTATTTACAGACAGCATATAAACTCCGAGCGTGGTTGCAGCTTTACAGCAATAGTCTTGGCTCATATGTTTACTGTACTAAATGCATGGGCCAGGAATATTTGGTTGCCGACAGTTCTGCAGCGTGCTCGTAAACTGGCCGCAAACTGCAAGCTCAAGTTTGACTGTAATATGGGTTCTGAATAGTTGAGTGAAAAGGGTGGAGCAGGAAATGAATGTTTGTATAGTTGTATTTAGAGTGGATGATCGTCGGGGGACTGTGTAATGTGTATGTTTTAAAAAGCAGTGTGAAAGACAGTACAAGACCTTTACTCCACAATATAAGGAACCTTTATGCGAGTTATGATAAAAGTCGAAACTATGGAAAGCATCATGATTTGTGTAAGGAATGTCTCGAGTTTGCGGATGATATAGTGAAGCATTGTAAGGATTGCCACATGGTATGTGAGCAGTGTAAAAGCTCCAACTGTAAAAGCCGTGGAGTTGAAGCTGAGAAGAGGGATTGTGATGTGTGTAGACGCACATTTTTCAATAATAACTGTTTCGAGCTCCATAAATCAATTGGCACGTGCAGGAAAGTAAGAATCTGTGAATGTGGTATGTTTCATATGATGGATAATTGGGGGAATTTCAAGCATAAATGTGATGAAATTCACTGTTCTACATGCCATGAGAAATATGGGGCAGATGTATAAGGCATGTATGCTATATGAAAGACGCCGAACCTAAAAATAAACCTTGTATAATTGTATACTACGATATAGACATACACGGATGCCGAAACCAAAGAGGTTATCCCACATCTACTTGTAAGCCAGACTATCTGCGACGAGTGCATGAACGTCGAGTGTAATGAATGCCACAAATGTGGTAAACGAACAAACGTTTTTAAAACGAGCGCACACGACAACCCCGTGAAACTCTTTGTGTCCCATATTGTCAAGTTAGCGGACAAGTTAAAAAAAAATGACAGTATATTCTTGCCCATAACGGCGCAAAATTTGATACACAATTCCTTTATAAGGAACTGCTTGAACACGAATCATCGGAGATATTTACAGGCGATCCCTTGAAAAGAGGAAACAAGCTTATACAGATGCAAATAAGAGGTAATGTTCAGTTTAAAGACACTTTGTTATTCACACGTTGTAATTTAGCCAAACTACCTAAGGTGATGGGCGTAGCCACCGAAGTTTTAAAAGGGTATTTCCCTTACACTTTCCTCACTAGCGAAACTTTAAATTCCGTAGGACTGCCACCCCCAAAACATTACTTTAACTATGCCAACATGAGTGATAGTGAGCTTGAAGATTTTGAGAGATACTACAAGAGTTTTAATGAAGATAATCCTTACAATATAACGGATGAATGTGAGCGTTATTGTGTGAATGACGTACGCGTACTTAGAGGGTTTCCAGGCCCTTAGAAGGATGTATATAGTCCGATTCAACTGCGACCCGCTATAAGCCGCAACCACGCTCGCCTCATTGTGTTTCACTGTGTTCAAGAACAACTTCATGCCTAAAGATACACTAGACGTCATTCACAGAAAGAACCCACGCAGTTATGCGCATAAAGCTATTTACTTGCTTAAACATGTGCAGCAACAGACCGGTGTATACATAAAACATGCCCCGCAACACAGGGGAAGTGGCCATTAAGGTCAACGACCGTGGTTTTTGGGTGGATGGTCTAAGCAAAGACTGTGCCACTGGTGAGAAGACTGCATACTCCTTTAACGGTTGCTGGGGGCATGGATGCCAACGTCCTGAGTGTGGAATCGTAGGAGATATCCATGGCAGATCTCCTGCCGACAGTCTCGCATGGACCCGCACCCGCGACCAACTTATAAGCTCCCATTTCACTCACAAGGTCTTGTGGGAGCACGAATATGATGCAAGGATGGAGACAGATGGATAGTACTGCGAAGAAATAAACACCATTAAGCGTTCAATGGTGCTGGATCCTCAAATGCGGTGATAGTTTGTTTGGCGGGCGCACAAACCCATCAAACTACAGTATACTTTCCACCTACGGAGGGCGTGAAACTCAATTACTACGACTCCTGTTCTTTATACCACTACGTGATGAAGCACAATCCGTACCCCGTAGGAACACCTGAAAAACTGGTGGGCCCCGCCCTACCTCCCATCTAAGAGTTCCCAGCTAATTTAAAAGAAAACTATTTCGGCCTTTCTTTCGTAGATGTGCTTCCCCCTCGCGATTTATGGATGCCAATCTTACCTGTCGGTAAGATCACAAGCTCATGTTTCACCTGTGCGTGAAGTGCACATGGGACAACAATGGGGCATGTAATCAAACAACCAATCAGAGGAAGATCAGAGGCGTATTTACAAGTCCTGAGCTCTCCCTTGCCGTTCATCACGGTTACAGAATATTAAAGATATATGAGGTGTGAAGGTTTCAGAAGCTCCCCAACCTTTTCACACCATATATAAACACTTTTTTGAAGGATAAGGTAGAAGCATCAGGGTACCCGCGAGGAGTCGAGACCGAAAACGAAAAATCGGCATATATTCAACGTTACCGTGATAGTAAAGGGATACAACTTGAACGGGACCAAATTGCGAAGAACCCTGTCAAGCGTTTTAGTGTAAAGTTGTGCCTAAATAGACTTTGGGGGAGATTTGCTCAGAATACAGACAAGGGGAACGTGCATCTAGCCCAAAGTTATAACGAGGTGTGGGATTACGCCAACGGTTCCGATAAAGAGGCCATGGAGGTCGTGAATGTGGCTAATACGTATATAATAAAATACAGCAGAACTGAATTCGCTACAGATACATCACGTGTTATAAATATGCCTGTAGCCAGTTTCACAACAGCATACGCCCTCATCAAACTTTGGAGTCTACTGCATTCTCTTGGCTGGAGGGTTCTGTACGCAGATACAGATAGTGTGATATTCACAGCGAGGGAATGTGAATACATGTCACCTGGTGGGGAATTCCTCGGAGAGTTGACTGACGAGATCAGGGATGAGTAGGGAGATAGCGCCTACGCTGATGCTTTTGTCTCAACAGGCCCAAAAACGTATGGGGTACGGGTAAGGGTGGGGGAGGAAATAAGATTTATCGTGAAGGTGAAAGGCATCACGCTTAACCAGGCGAACCGGTGGCTCGTCAACTTTGATTCGCTGAAGGAGCTAGTGAGCTTAGAAGATGAGGGTGACCAACCACCCCAACTGACTGTAGGAACTCAATTTTCGGGCAAAGAAGCTGGGGGGGGCGTGAAGGAACTTAGGGGGACGAAAGTGTGTCATAACACCTATAGAAAACGCTACTAGGTGCCTGGCACCTACGGTACTGTTCCCTTTGGATACCGCGAGGCGTGAATATTGCTGGCATGTTAGCGTATATTTACTTGTTGACGAAATTTTATTTTTTATTTATTTTTCTATTTATTGCATGTATTTGTTTCAGTTATGGTACATGAATATTTGTTATATATATATATATATATATATATATATATATATATATACATATATATATTATGAATTAGAGGCTATTTACTTGTTGACGATGTTTTACATTTTATTTTCTAATTAAAATAAATTACGTTTCAGTTAGCGTTTCATTTTGTGTGTGTGTGTGTGTACATGAAAAATTCTAAGCGCCACCCACTGCATGTTGCTGCCCAATAAAATGAATAACGTGACTCATGCTGCTAATCGGGACATATCTCCTTTCTGCGTACTCAGTTGACCTCCGCATGCACTGGTTCTCAGACGCGTCTTTTTAACTGTTAAAGATTTCTCACGTAGAAGAAAAAAACGATGGCTTCCAATGATGTTGCATGCTCTACATTCCTGAAGTGGTACTCACTAACGTCTACAGATGTGGTGAACACCCGAAGAATTTCTAGTCATCCCTCCTTTGATTCCTTTAAGATCACATTAATTCGTGCGAAGCATGAGGAGCACGACGTCCAAATACTCTATGGTTATTCTGGCGAGGGCATTGCGGGGTTTTGCAGTACAAACGATGTAATGGATTATACTGCAGGACTAAACTGCACTAGAGCGTTCATATATCGTGAAGTGAAAGAAGCCACGCTTGCAGAAGAGAAGCAAAGGATCTGGGTTGTGAACCTTGTTGATGATTGGTGTGACAGGAGATATTACACCATGTTACATCACACCGAGTACGCATACACTGGGGCATGTGAATATAAATCTTGTGATTATGGACAGTTTGAAAAATTTCTACCACTACATCCATGTATATTATGACGAGGGGCGCAGTGAAGTTGTAGCTAAAGGCTTTTGCGACTTTTTAGTAGAGTTTAGGGACAAGTATAATATGTCCAGCAAAAAGGAGAAGTACGGACACATGTTTTTCTCAAATAGTTCGCCGGAGTGTTAATAAAATGTGTATAGTTCGAGAAAGTACAATAGTGAATGCCCCTGAACGTAGATGTATAGTACGCATTCCGGGGAGTGGGTGTGATAAAGCATTAAAACCGATATTTCTTCATGTATCGGTGATGGAAAAATAAAAATTCTCTAGACACCTACCCAGTATAATGGGATACAAATATTCGGATGATTCGCGCAGCGAATCTTTCATGTTGGAACAATCTCGTACACGAATCACTAACACCTGGAATTGACACAACCTCGTGTGACTCATACCCAACCCGCTCCTCCCCAACCACCCGCACGGTCCTTCCCAGTCCAGAAACAACGCGTCGGCTGCTCATAGTCGCCTCAGAGCTTGCCCCGTCTGAACGTTCTCACCTCACAATAGAAAACTATTAAAAGACGTTGAGCAGCATCCTCAATGCAGTATACGACGTATCCGTGTTGAAGTCTGTGCGTGTATTCAGGCGTAATACCGGTGTTGTTAATTATGTAATTATGTACTTGAAACGAAATGTAGACAAACTCTGGTAGACGCAATATTATTTATTTAAGTGTTAAAGAGATGAATAGAATCTTCGTGTTGGTTGAGAAGTGGGGCGAGGACAGTTACAAAATACTTGCAGGTATAGGCACAAAAAGAGAGCAGATTAGCGACGCACCCTCATACGCCATTATTTGCACGCTATCCGTAAATCGTGATACAAAACAACCCTGCGTTGATATAGGGTTGATGTGGAGGAATGCTGCTGACAATAACGCCCTTATCCCCACGCGAAGCCGTTTCATTCTCGACAGAATGTTTGAAGTCGTCGGGTTCCGTAAACTGAAACCCATATTAGACGCCCGTGTTGCTGATATGCGTTATTTTGATACGGTTCTTGAATACTCGTACACCATCCTGCTCGATGATTTTACCAAGTGCAGGGCCGAACAAGGCGAGAATGGTTTGGAACTGACTGCGTATTTAGAAAGTGCAGACTCCTCGAAATATCATACAGGGCTGAACTCACCTTCATTGTTCACCCTGAATAATTATTTTTTATATAAGAAAGAGTTGTCGGCACGATTTAGAAACGTACTTCAATTGCCGATATGAATTGTGAAGAAGAATTAACAAACGATATCATCTTTGTGCGCGCTTTTGACTGTATTCTATCCGCGTTTAACCCTTTGAGGACCAAGGGACATATTTTTCCCAACGGAAATAATAATATAAATTGTACAATGATGCAACGTTTCTACAAATACATCTACATGTTTATATAGGTATCGTTTAGTTGTCGGAAAATTAACCCAAAAATGGGTCATTTAACTGACTATAGTTACTAACATACCTAATTGTAAATAACAATAAAACTTACACTTTTAAGTTCAAAGAAATGTATACCGGTCGTCAAAGGGTTAAAGAGGGTAATAGTTTATCCCCCAATTCTAAAGTGGTACAAAAATAGTGTTACACGAGTTGAAAACCCTTTATATTGAATATAGACGCCCGCATACTCTGAGTGGTGAAATAAGGTTAAATCGCATTTATTGTGTAGTACAGAGCAATGAGGATGTAAGTGTGGACTCGATCACGTGCGAGTGTATTTCCATTTTTGACATGTAGATACTGTATTAAACGTGTATTTTGATGTATGTAGAAATCTTCTGTACTAACTGCATTATTTTTTGTTTTGAGGTATATATATATATATATATATATATATACTGTATATATTATTTAAGCGTGGTAGAAACCGTCCTTAATCTATGTATTTCCATTACTGATGTGTATATATATATACACGCATCAATAATGGAAATACATGGATTAAGGACGGTTTCTACCAAGCTTAAATAATATGTATATATATATATATATATATATATATACAGGGTGTCCGAGAATTATCTGTACAATTTTTGGCTGTTATTAAAAGTCAACCATGAAGTGTAGAAATTCCAGTGTTGTCCCATTTTACAGAGAATCTCATTAAGTTTTTTCTGATATCACGTTTTGACAAGTTTTTTAGAAATGTACGCGGGTGACAGACATTGATGATTTAAAAGCAAGAATCACAGCTGCTATTGAGCGAATTGATGTGGATATGCTGCAGCGTACATGGCAACATTTGAAGTATCGATTGGATGTTTTGCGAATCACTAATGGTGCACATATCGAATGTTTGTAACAACGTTACTTTAATAAAAGAAACTTTTGAAAATACAGATTCTAAATAATCTTGTTTATGAATTTTACGTGTGTTATCAAGAATTTTATTAAAAGATGAAATTGTACAGATAATGTTCGGACACACTGGAATTTCTAAAAAACTTGTCAAAACTTGGTATCAGAAAAAACTTAATGAGATTCTCTGTAAAATGGGACAACACTGGAATTTCTACACTTCATGGTTGACTTTTAATAACAGCCAAAAATTGTACAGATAATTCTCGGACACCCTGTATATTAAACGTGCTGTGTATTTTGTTGTATATAGAATTCTTCTGTACTATCTGTATTATTTTTTATGTAAATATATATAATTCGTATTATCACTGTTTTTGCATCTAATGTACATACTGTACATATTTTGTATTTCAATATATATTAAATAGTCAGAAGGCTGTAGCTGTGTTTTATTTACACCATTTAAGCAAACATCAATGGAAATGAAGGCATATATATATGAAAATTATTTCACGAAAGTAACACGTGAAAAATATTTATGATGAATAAAACCACGAAGGAAAGGAAACACAGAATGTGTTTCCTTTCCTTCGTGGTTTTATTCATCATATATATATATAAACGTTACAGTGTGTGTGTGTGTGTGTGTGTGTGTGTGTGTGTGTGTGTGTGTGCTTGAGGCATAGCGATGCTAGTTTATATGTACATAAATAACTGTGTACGCCTTATACGACTGGCTGTGAGGTGATTGGCTACCTTCTCAATCAGCTGTATGTGATGCTGAAGACACCATTATGCGATGCTCCATGGTTACGAATGGATTCTTCTCTCTCTCCTTGTGTTTAGGCTACCCACACACCCACATGCATATATATATATACTTTTGGGGGCCTGAGCTGCCTTAGGTTAGGATACCCCTTGGAGTTCACATACGTACATATATATAAAAGAAGTTTCTCTATACATGCATACACACCCACATATATATATATATATATATAATATATATATATATATATATTAGGTTACCCCTTGAAGATCACATATATATATATAATTTCAGTGGGTGCTGAAGGGAGTTAAACCTCTCAGCATGTTGCATACAATATTGCAAAGTTGCAGCCACAGCTTTCAAAACTTTGTTTCCAAAAACAGATATCAAATCGTCCTGGTATTCATGAGAGGTGTTTTCAGCTTCTGATTCATGATTGGATTTGTTTCTGCTAACATTTCATCTGTTTCTGCGAAATTACCTTTGCTTGCAGAAGACTTTGACTCTTCATGACCACGAAATGGTAACCCCTGTCTGCCAAGAAGACTTGTCACACGTAATAAGTTTTACATGCTCTCGATTATTAGACACTTCATTTGTTCTATGACATGTTAACTTTGCTGCAATTGATGTTTCTTTTTTGTCGCATATAGATTTGAAATCACGCTAAGCACTCATTGCCTCAACATGCCGCTTACTCTTTTGATGCTTTTCTAGAATTTCGGCAATTTTTCCACCTCGAAAATCCAACATCAATAAACGTACAATTTCCACACGTTTCTCCTTTACGAAGTGTTTCTGAACTAAATTGACGACATGTGAAGCAATACACAGCGTCATTCAATTCTGAATATTCTAACCACTTGTATTTTTTGAAGCAATTATAATTAAATTTCCTTCCTTCAGTCATCGGGTACTGTCTGAGCTTTCGTTGAACTGGCTGTTCTACTTCTGATGTACTTATGTCAATTATTTTAGTTGAAGAAACAGTAGAACTAGTCTGAGATGAAAGACTAATGCTTAGTACAGTTGTGAATGAGCATCCTGGAGTTACAGAACTTGTGTCAACTTCATCTACCCTCGAGATTCTGCAAAGACAAAATAAATCCCATCGTAATCCTTTGTGATCTCTAATTTATTCAGTCAGTAAATATCAAAAGTTAAATGATAATATTTTTATGTCATTTTGGTCAACTTATACTTTTAAAAAATCAGTAAGGTGTAACTCCAATAAGTAATTTCATTTTTTGTCAGGAAGTGAATAAAATCTACTTATTAAGTAATAATTAATACTTATTAAGTAATTAATATTTGCACAACACCCGATATATTTACCTTCTACTTGTGTCATCTGCTGATGTAGATGCAATGTCATTATCAACTGAGACTGAATCCTTTGGAGTAACTGTGGTTAATATTCAATTTACACCTGCGAGAGCCTTCATCTATTTGCGCTGCCTCAGTGTTATCACTGATGGGTGTTAAAGGAGTTGGTGATGCTAGTGCCATGTTGTTTGCATTCTCTTCACTTCTGTTAATTTCGCCTGTTCTAATTTTTTTAACAAAATATTTTTCGAAAGTAAATTGTAACTGTTTTTGTCACTCATGCTGTCCATATACTATTACTGAAATCTGAAAAAAAAGCACTGGTTAATAACACATTTAAGAAGTATCTCTCAAGTACATTACCACATTCACGGTAAAATAACACAGAGTAAGTTGTTGGACATAATATAAGTGTACCACAAAAATTTTCGGAATTCCACTGCACACAACCAACTTCCGACGGTAGGATTGGCTAGGCTACATGGGGTGGGATCAGGAAGCTAGGCAAAGTGGCTGGACAAGGCCAAACAACTTTTTTATATTTCCTCTTTCTTTTCATCATCGTGTGCACTGTGGACACGTTAATTCTATACAATCGTGCTACAGCCGTGTAAGGTGTAACGATCATCCACTTCAGCTTTCCCAATAATTTCTGATTTTACTTTCAACGAAAATACAAGTCTCTTTTAATTTAAAGCACTACAGTTCTAAACGCTGTCCATCACCTTCACCGAGTTTATTGGGGCTTCGTTTACGTTTTGGAGGCGCCATTTCTCAAGTTTAACTACAATTTGCTAAAAAATAGCATGAAAAGTACCACAGTGATTCCAAGCAGCATCACAGTACTGACACCAAAACAAAAACAAACATGGCGCGCTGCGCATGCGTTGCCAACTTGCCATCCTGGAGGGCGGGCGGTTGGAGCTAAATTTGAATTACTGCAGCAAGATTTTGGCAAAAAACAATGAACAGCGTTATATAGAATTATTTTTAGCCCAAAAATCTGTACAACCTGGATGAACCTGGTCTTTCTTTAGGAATCAAGAACGAAACGCAAATAGCTGCGTAGGTGATAAAATCCTAATGTGAATTCAAGTGCATCACCAAGCGATTTCTTGGAAGGGGCACATGTAGCCTTGGAGGGGGCAAACAGAGTCTTGGGGGAGGCAACTGCCCCCTTTCCCCCCCACCACCACATGGCGCTACTGGTGATTAGACAATTAGACTGCGGTCAAAATGAGAGGCAGACATCTCAAAATTCTTTGGCTTACAAATGTGATACTGCTTAATATCCTCGCAATCTTCGTAAAACAAATTAACAAGATATTAATCACCGATCAGGACGACCATCAGCAATTACGGAAAGAACACGACGACCCTGTGCTCAGCACGTGGAGGATCAACCAACACCCAGAGCTTATAGGCATCGAAAATAAGTTTACGTAGTCCCAAAGAAAGTTTAGCCGTAATTTGCATAAACTGAGCTGCAATGCGCATACACGTATGATTCACTAAAAATTTATGTACAGCAAAGAATAGCATGAATGAAGTAGGTGATACATAGATCTATGACGTTTTCGGGTGAGTCGAATAAACCCACATACTGTAAGTATGGAGAATGGCAAATCAAACAATTCAGAAATTCTGTAGCAGCCAACGTCTGGACAGCGATTGGAGAGGCTAGAAAAATTGACCTGGTATTTATCAAGAGAAGTCTTAAATCTGCTAAATATATCTCCTTTCTTCCCATTGTTCTAACAGGAAGTTTTGAAGTTAAACACACACACACACACACACACACACACACACACACACACACACACACACACACAATCATCAGTCAGTGTCTCAGTAAAAGAGACAAAATGGGCTTCAGGCTCTTCCCTGATGGTCACCTAAAAGCCCTACCAAGAACCGTGCTGAATACAGTACTTCTTGGAGCAACATAATCGTCAGCTACAAAAACGAAGACCTCTCTATCTCTCTCTCTCCTTATCTTTTGCAGTTCTGAAGTTCAGCAAAACTTTCAACTGGAATTTTAACTGAAATGTTGATGTGTCATTCTACAGAAATTCATTATATCTGGAGCAAGATGTAACTTATAGGACTTTACCAGGTCCCTTGAAAAGGTACTCGATATGAATGGAATGTTTCTCCTGTCATTTGTACTTGAACCGTAAACCATGTACCACACTAAACTTATTTTTATTACAACAGTGCACATTTTATTCTGGCACTGTTATAATATTCATCAATTCACTGGAATTATATAACTGAGACTACTGAAAATAACTAAATATATGTATCTGATGAACATATTTCGTACTCAGTGAATCATCTATGCAGTAAATACCTAAAACGAAACCACTCTTACCACATTCGATCTTGCAACTAAATTAGGCTCACGAAATTTTACGTTTGAAACAAAATCTTTCTCTTGTTTGCACCCCCCCTTATGGGTGCATTACACTGATCTCTCGTCCTACTCCTTCACATCCGCACCCATTGTCTCAAGCAATGAAAATCTTAAAGCATTCGAGTAAAAACTTTCAACCCATCCGGATACATGGTGTCTACAGACAGGACTGCCTTTTTATAGAATAGATAATAATTATAGTATAGATAATATTATTAGTCTGAGTGAGAGAATCCAGTGTGCAACACTTGGCAAAATAAGGCGTGCTATTTTTTCTTTTCTTTTGAAAAATTTGCTGTCTTCAGTGCATCATTTTTGTACTAAGTGCGCTGAAGAAAATAACCAAGTGCATTTCAGTCCGGAAGAACGTAAGAAACCCTTTATTAAAATTATTATTAATAAAATAAATGTTAAAAACTTAATACAGTCAGCCCACCCCAAGCAAGTGCTGGGCATGACAGCTAGTCTATCTATAAATAAAAAAAAATTCCTGCGGTTTTGAGCGTAGTTGAGCGGGATAACAAATATCTCTTTCGCTCAGTCGCCCGTTGGGTGAAATCTATCAAGATGAGCGGCGTTAAAGATCACAAAGTGATCACAAGCCCTACCCATAGGGTAGGAAGCCGAAGGCGCGGCTTGTAATTCTTAAAAAGAACAGGACAAAAATAGCACACATAAAACATTTTGCTCTTAGAAATATATATATATATATATATATATATATATATATACACACACACAGAAACAATATACATATTAAAATATTCATACTGAAACCAGTGTGAAAAAGTATATATACACAAAACTCTCAGTATATTTTAACGTCTCTTGGCCGAATGGGTAACGTGGAGGCTTGCGTAATTCGAATTTTCAGTGACATTGGTTTTAATCTCCCTTCGGTAAGGTAAATTTATTTCTAATGTATTTAATCTTCAAGCTTAAGTTGCTGTTAGTATGTTGTTCCTGATTAACATAAAATTTGTATGCAAGTAATTACACTTGGTTTATAAACTGCAATGGTGTTTAATTGACAATTCCTCCAGTAGATGGCGCCACCCACTTCGATTAAATTATTTTCAAGGGATCAGTTCGAAAAGTATTTCATCAAGTATCGAATTTTGATGAAAATACTGTCATTACCTGAGGGTACTTGGTCGATGAAAGAATTTCCCACATCTTGATGAAAATTCTAGTCTTAGTGTACGGATTAAAAGCTGCCCTTAATATGTTTTGTTTTTAACTTTGAATTTTTAACACCAAATGTTTTTTGTTATTCTTGTCCTGTTTTTTTTTAAGATGTATTATTATGCACACCAAAAAAATTTTGTTCTGCAAGACGCATTTTTTAGACATATATATATATATATCCATCTTTGATAGCAGGATCTGTGATGTGAAATATGCAAACCTGTCTTTGAATTTTGTTACGCCTTCATTTGGGCAGGACAGACGAAATTTTTACTTTCAAGTCCTTTTTGCAATATAACAGAAAACCAATATATATATACAGTATATATATACACACACACACTTTTCTCTTGTATTAAAATTATTAAAATGTAATATTTTATATGGAGTATAGTTCTGTATTTTTAAATGAGACCTAATTAGCTTTAGCCTATTCACTAATTTTCTCCAAATTACGATTAAAAAATCTAAAATTATAAAACATTATCATAATACAAAAATTTATAAGTGGTCATTAATAATAATGGAGGACACATTGAACGCTTGCTGAGTTAATGTTTTTTAATTTATTTTTGTTCATTGTAAACTTCTTTAATGTTCGGCTTAATAAGTTTCTAATTACCTTCCTTGTCAACTTTTGTTTTTAACAACTCGTTCAAAAGGTGAATTTGTAAAGGCACTATTCATCTGATTTAAATAAACTCTCTCATTTTAAAGATACTGTAAATGGTTTAATATAATTTGTTTCATTTAGTTATCCTTAGAATTGTGGTTTTGTCGGCTCGGTTTAAAAAGGTGGCCAGCCACTCTTTTTTTGAGACACAGAGCGTATATATATATATATATATATATATATATATGATACACACAGACTGTGCATGGAACAAGGAACTCTTCTGGGATAATTAAATCCACTATAGTCCGAATAAGTAATGGTAAATGACAAATACCATAGTTTTTCTTTTTCATGATGCAAGCCCGACGTGGGCAACGGGTCTCTCGCAAAGAGGTCCCATAAATATAGCTTCCCTCACCAGCTATCTGCAAAGCAGACAGGATCCAGCTTTGGGACATGGATCTAGGGTTTAAAGCAGCCTAGCCCCACTACATTTAGAACCTCAATATAAGTAAAAGACTCGTTGCATTCACGTCGAATTGAATAAATCAAAGAAAAAGGGGTAACTATTATATTTTTAGCCAAAACCAAAACTTAAACCTCAACTGGCAGAATTGAGCGTCCACTTTTCAAGGCACATAACATGTCCGTTTCATGATGGGAATTAACTCAGAATGGTTCCCTGAGTTTTTTATGATACACACAGACTGTGCATGGAACAAGGAACTCTTCTGGGATAATTAAATCCACTATAGTCCGAATAAGTAATGGTAAATGACAAATACCATAGTTTTTCTTTTTCATGATGCAAGCCCGACGTGGGCAACGGGTCTCTCGCAAAGAGGTCCCATAAATATAGCTTCCTCACCAGCTATCTGCAAAGCAGACAGGATCCAGCTTTGGGACATGGATCTAGGGTTTAAAGCAGCCTAGCCCCACTACATTTAGAACCTCAATATAAGTAAAAGACTCGTTGCATTCACGTCGGGCTTGCATTATGAAAAAGAAAAACTATGGTATTTGTCATTTACCATTACTTATTCGGACTATAGTGGATTTAATTATCCCAGAAGAGTGCCTTGTTCCATGCACAGTCTGTGTGTATCATAAAAAACTCAGGGAACCATTCTGAGTTCATTCCCATCATGAAACGGACATGTTATGTGCCTTGAAAAGTGGACGCTCAATTCTGCCAGTTGAGGTTTAAGTTTTGGTTTTGGCTAAAAATATAATAGTTACCCCTTTTTCTTTGATTTATTCAATTCGACGTGAATGCAACGAGTCTTTTACTTATATTGAGGTTCTAAATGTAGTGGGGCTAGGCTACTTTAAGCCCTAGATCCATGTCCCAAGCTGGATCCTGTCTGCTTTGCAGATAGCTGGTGAGGGAAGCTATATTTATGGGACCTCTTTGCGAGAGACCCGTTGCCCACGTCGGGCTTGCATCATGAAAAAGAAAAACTATGGTATTTGTCATTTACCATTACTTATTCGGACTATAGTGGATTTAATTATCCCAGAAGAGTTCCTTGTTCCATGCACAGTCTGTGTGTATCATAAAAAACTCAGGGAACCATTCTGAGTTTATTCCATATATATATATATATATAATATATATATATATATATATATATATATATATATATATATATAACGGGTGTGCATAAAAAAGGGTACATTTTAAAAAGGCTATAAAATCAACATTTGTCATTTAATTTTAATAGAACTTCTACACAATAAAACCTATGTATTTATCTATGTGCAAACAAGTTTCAGACTAAAATATCAAATGATTCAAATTCTATCAACATTTAACGAAAGAGTATGATTTTTCTACTTGACATGCAAAATTATTAAACCTTTTTAATATTTTTTATAAAAATAATTTTTAATGTAAAATTTATCTGAAATTATTAAAAAGATTGTCCGAAATGCTTTCCTCCATTTCAATAACTTTTTTATTCTTGGCCGGAATTCATCTATGGCTCGATTTACTTGTTCCTGGGAAGCTCTTCCCATTTTTGAATGATGATCTCGCGTAAATGAACGACATCTTTTACCCTAGTCCTGTAGACTCACTCTGCTAAGTTCTCCCATATTCCGTAATGAACGGGGTTTAGATCTGGGCTGTTAGGAGGCCAATTACTAGGTTCTAAAAGTTCAGGTACACTATTTTGCAGGTATTCAATCGTTGATTTAGCAGTGTGGTATGTTGCCCCATCTTGTTGGAAAAGGAAGTAGCCATTATTAGCCAGTTTTCTCATTTCAGGAAGCATTTTCTGTAGCAAGGAATTAGTATAATATTGGGCATTAATTTTCACCACAGACTCAATAAAAAAAATTGAAGTTTTTCCTAACTTGGACACTCCAACTGAAACCACGACGCTAGCAGAAAAATGGCTCCGTGTAGCGTAAAGTCTTTTATCTGGTAATTGATTTTTATGCTGAACATCTAAATAAACTCCATTATTCTGAGAGTTTCTGGGGGGGAGCTCTACAGTAAAACGTTTTTCATCAGTAAAAAATGTCTTCGCCAGTTTATCTTGAGTTATGAGACGCAAAATGCGCTTTGATATTGTAAATCTTTTCTGGCAGTTTATTTCAGACAATTTTTGCCCATGCACACGTTTGAACGGCTTCAATTCAAGATCCTCCTTAATTATCCTCCTTACGCTTGTTTTTGATATTCCAAGCTCTTTTGAAATTTGATTTGGTGTCATATGGGTACCAGGTTTATCCTCTTGACTAAGGACACATTCCTCTACATTTTGAATATTTTCGGCCACTCGAACTGATTTTGGTCGCCCACTACATTCTTTCCTCTCAATGGTTCCAGTTTCATCAATTTTTTCCAGCAAATGTGCTAAACCTCCTTTAGACCATCCTTTATGATGAAATTCGGCAAGTTACTTTCTTACACCATGACCTTTATGAAGCCTATAATGCTTAATGATGATTTTGTCTTCATAAGAAAATGGCATATTTACTAATTTTATGATTTAAATTAATTCTGAAAAAAAAAGAAATTGATCATTAAAAAGTACAATATTGTTCAAACATAAAGTCGGCTGTCATTTTTAGCATTTTTATAAATTAAGACGTCACAGCTTTATTTTTTGAAATTATATTCTGAAATTTGGTCAACTTATTAATAATAAACACATATGTTTTATTGTGTATAAATTTAATTTGAATTAATTGAGAAATGTTGATTTTATAGCCTTTTTAAAATGTACCCTTTTTATGGCACAACCGTTATATCATTAAGTTAATATCTGCTGATTTAAAATATACAGATTGTTATTTCAAATGTAGGATGGCTCCAAAATTAAAATTTCATCTTTTACCAAAGATTTCCCAGAACTCGTGAAGACCTCTTCTGGCAACCCCAGGACTGCGCGAAACACAGTTTGAAAATCACTGTACTGGCCATAATGTATATACACGTATATACACAGCTATTAGCTGTAGTCCATGGAAGAAGCATATACACTTGGCATTATACTTTCAGCCTCACTAACTTAGTGGGCAGTTAAGTAGGATAGGGCTGCTTGGCAAGCCCTATATAATTATATACAGGTTGTTCTAAAATGACCTAATAAACTCTTATATGTCTGTCGATCAGTAGTCGGACGTTGTGAACAATGTGTTCAAGTTGAAGGAAGACATTTTGAACATCTAAGATAAACAATTATTGTTGCTTTTCTCATTGATGCTGTATTTGAAATAAAATTGTTAAATATCGTATAATTTTTGTTCAGATATTGCGTTCATACAAAAGTCTACTAGGTAATTTTAGAACACCCTGTATATTCTTTATAAATCAGCACTACACAATAATATTCTAACTTCCGTCGATCGGGTTCGTGGTCTTTTGCAGTTGATGGCTCCTTTCATGTGCGGCTAGGTTTCGTTACCAAGTGGTTTCCTTGGCGGACGCCATTTCCTGCATATTCTCTAACCAAATATAGGCCTACTCAGTGACTAAAAGGAAAAGTTGTATGGGGAGAGGGAACCAAGGTTCAGTGAAATATTTCCTTTTATGCAAGTTATCCGAATCTTTCTAATTCATTACTGTGAACTCTCCTAAGCAAATTCTTTAGGTGGGGGCTAGGCCCTCCAAGGACATGATAAAAATTTTTACTTTGAACTTAGTAACGAATAATAACGATTTTACCAATACTAATCCCAAATAAAGACCTTAGTGATGCCTATAATGCAGTATTTCCCAACCAGGGTGTCGGTGCTGCCATCACCGGTAGGGTTGCCAACCATCCCGCATTGTGCGGGACTGCGCTTTATTTAATAATACTGTACTGGGCTTCCAGCGAATTGTACACTTTCTCCTCTTTTTAGCAATTTGAGTAATCTAAACATTTTTATTTATTTTATTTTTTTATGCAGGAAGGAGGGGCCAAGGGCAAATGCCCACAAAAGAAGAAGAAGAAAGCCAAAATCAAGGTCCGGGGTTTTCGAGATGCCTAGACACTCTGCGTTTGAAAGATGGGAAGTCATAGACAGGATGAAAGATGGATTGAGGAAGGTTGTTCCAGAGTTGACCTGTTGAGTAGATGAAAGACTGAAAATTAGATAGTTAGACAGAAATAAAATGAGAAAGTGTAGAAAGTCTGGTACTGCGTGCTCTCCTTAAAGGAGGAGGAATGCAGTTAGAGAGTTCAGAAGAGCAATGTCCGTTATGATAGCGATAGTAAAGAGAGAGTGAGGCAACAGTGCGGCGAAGAGAGAGAGAGAGAGATTGAAGACAATCAGTCAGAGGTGGAGAATTGATAAGACGAAAAGCCTTTGATTCCACCCGGTCAAGTACGGCTGTGTGGGTTGAACCAACCCACACATGAGAAGCATACTCCATACAGGGGCGAACAAGTCCCCTGTACAGAGACAGCAACTAAGTGGGGGTGAAGAAACCGCGGAGGCAGTTCGGACATAAAGGAGTTTTTAATATCACACCATCATTTGCCAAAAAATTCAAAGCGTTATCTTCGTCTAAGGCAACAAGACGAATTAAGTTAGGTTGCAATAATGAAAATGAAATTCCATACCAGAAAATATTTATTTGGTGTATTTTGAGGCGTTTCAACAGAATCTGTTATCCATTTTTTGTGAAATTGAGCAGCTTTCGAGATATACATTTATTTGAAAAAAATCATTTACCTCAAAATCTGCTCAACTGCACAAAAAATGGATAGCAGATTCTGTTGGAACACATTACAATACATCAGAATGTATGTAATTTTGGATGATGGGTTCTGCGGAATATGTACCGTTTTGTGATAAACTTTTGACTTTCAATTTATATCCACTTCTAACTGATCATCTATCATTATCAAATAAAATAATATTTGTCAGTTTTAAATACTCAAATTAGTTCTCCTATAAGTCGAAACTTTTCAAGTGAATACATACAGTACCTGGTTCAGCTAATTTTTCTTAAAATATTTTACTTCTCATTTCTGGATTTATTGTGGTTGATCTAGCTTGAACATTTTCTGGTTTATGAGTGGCTTTTCTCAAGTAGAGACTGTGAAGCTTACATATTGAACCTGGGGTAAGCCTGCTGTATATCAAGAGGTCTAGGTCTAAGGCTAAGCTCACGGTCACAGGCTGCTTCTTAATATTGAAAGATTTTATTAGTCAACGCCTCGCCAAATAAATAAAACGGATCACCTGAAGATCAGGCCCCCCAGCCTTCTTTAGTTAGCCTTATAAGGCTAACTAACGAAAATATCACGACCAAACCTAACCAATCGTTAGGTCAACTGTACGCCCTTGACGATTGGTTAGGTTAGGTCGTGATATTTTCGTTAGTTAGCCTTATAAAGCTAACTAAAGAAGGCTGGGGGCCCTGATCTTCAGGTGATCCAATAAAACTAATAAATGCATGAAAGACACTTGGGAGATTTTAGCCTACATGTACAGTGCTTACAAGAAGTCTCACGCTTCTGTCTCGTCCCAAGCTAGTCTGTTAGGTATAAAATGGGCGGTCCTTATGGCAGCGGAGGTGTGTTCGGATTGGTGCACATAACTGCTCTAACACAATCAATGACGTCCATTATTACGTCACTTCTGCTACATTTTAGTGTTTAAAATACAAATGATTAAGAAGCAGAATGGAGCAACTTTCGGGATGTTGGGATGGTTATGGAGCAATCCTAGTCATCATAATATTAGCTGGGCATTACATTATACCGTCTCAATATATACTGTAGACCAGTGTTTCCCAACCGGGGGCCATGGCACATTTGAACGGGGCCACAGGAAAATGTTAAGATTTAGAGGGGCCACAGACTCCATGAAGGGGGCCACAGGACTCAACCTATTGAAGCCTAAATTATAGTTAGGCCAATAGATAATTTTAATTTATGTAGTTGAATTACATTTTAAAAAATTATTAATACATATATTTTCCTTTTTTTTAGATATTTTATAATAGAATTTGAATTTATCTGTAAACAAATATTTTGCATCTTACAAGCTTATTGTGCGGCGCACTCCATTGTGCGCTTGATCGTTATGCGCCTGGCAGCGTTGTTGACTTGATAAAAATACTTCAGGTTGAAATCCTTACAGTCTGTTTACCACGTGGATCGTCGCTGTAGTGTGTAAGTAGCTCTTATTTGTTTACCCTAATATTGCGAAGTTGTAGTAATTTTACTAGTTTTTTTAATTTATAATAGATTGCTATAAGTACAGTATTTCTTTTGATTATATTTTTTTATAATTAATACATAATATAAGTAAATAACTGCAAATTTTTGTTTGCCAGTAAAGTGTGCCATTACTACACCAAAGCATTTTTTTTCACTTCGGTTTCAATTAGGGTTTATTTACAAAGAATATGGCATTTACTCTTAGATTATGATGATTGTATTTATTCGTTTTGTATCTGCATTAATTTTAGTAATATATATATATATATCCCCTGAAGGGGGTACATTTCTGGTGTTTTGTATTTCGGTACAGGGTACCAGGATGTACTAGGAGTTGGTGTTGTGCACCCTCCCGGTGCTCTGCACAGTGAGTGGAGGGTTGTTCTGGGTCTTTTCTCAGAAATACTCTTCCTCTTTCGCCGCTGAGATAAGCGCCTTTCTGTTGCGGCGCGCTTCGGCTCTAAAAAGTAATATATATATATATTATTAATATAGTAAATTTCTTCTGCACAGATTACCCATGGCTACTGCGACGAAGAAAAAATGTCGACAATACTCCAGTGAGTATTTAGCTTATGGTTTTATACATTCACCAGACAATATAACAAAGCCATTGTGTCTGATATGTATGGCTACACTTTCTAATGATAGTATGCGACCAAGTAAGCTTAAAATACATTTGGAGAATAAGCACAAGGACAAGAAAGACAAAACATTAGATTACTTTAAAAAGCTGCGCGATGATTTCCAAGCAAGGAGCACTATTAAAGATATATTTAGCAAAACAGCGGCTAAATTAGACAAAGGTTTAATTGCATCTTATGAGATTTCCAAGCTAATAGCGAAATCGGGAAAACCTCATACTATTGGTGAAGAATTGATTTTGCCTTCAGTATCTGTGGTGATTTCAACTGTCATGCAACAAAATCCCCAAAAATCACTGAGGTCATTCCGTTGAGCAACAATACAGTATCAAGACGTATTGATGAAATGGCAAAGGATGTAGAGGAAAAACTAGTTAAACATTTACAAGTAAAGATCTTTGCATTACAAATTGATGAATCATTATTACGTGATAATGAAGCCCTTCTCATGGCGTATGTTAGGTTTTTGGATAATGATCAACTCAGAGAAGAAATGCTTTTTGCCCGGAGCCTTGTGACAGATACTAAAGGTGAAACAATTTTCAAAGAAGTAGTGACCTATTTCAAAGAAAATGATATTCCACTTGGAAATATCATGGCTTGTGCAACTGATGGCGCCGCTGCTATGGTAGGTAGATATAGGGGATTTATGCACATTTAAAAGAGGCTGTACCTAAAGTTTTTTGCATACACTGTGTTGTCCACCGTCAACATCTGATTGCAAAAAATTTAGGAGGACGTCTGAAAGATGCACTTGATAGTGTAATTAAGGCAGTCAACCTTATCAAGTCAAATCCACTTCAAGGGCGTCTTTTCCGACAACTCTGTGCTAGCAATGAAGAAGGGTTCGAGCGCCTACTTTTGCATACAGAGGTGCGATGGCTTTCTAAGGGTAATTGTCTGCGTCGCTTCGTTGCACTTTGGGATAGTGTTGCATTATTTCTGGATGGTAAGCAGCTTGGAGTCAAATCATTGCTGCCAAATGTGACATATTCTACCTTTCAGATATATTTGAAAAGCTAAATGTCTTGAACAAACAGCTACAAGGTAAAAATACAAATATTTTAACTTGCAAAGAGGCTATTTGTGCATTTCTGGGAAAAATTAAGCTGTTCAGGACAAATATCGGGCGAAAGGAGTTGATACAGTTTCCAACCCTCCGCACTATTGAGAGTGAGCTGAAAGATGATGATATTTTAGTATACATTGATCATTTGGAGAAATTGCACAGTGATATGGAAGTTAGGTTCACAGATCTTCTAGAAATGGACATTCCAGGTTGGGTGGTAGACCCATTTGGGATTAATGCAGCTGATGTTGATATCAGATTACAAGAAAGCCTCATTGAGTTACAGAGTAATCAAATCTCTCAGGCTAAATTTAAGCATGGGCTCAGTAACTTATGGACAAGTAGTGAAATTGCTATGAAATACCCATTGCTTTGGGACGAAGTAAAATTGTATTCATTGCCTTTCCTACTTCTTATCTGGTTGAGTCCGGTTTTAGTAAAGTGTCACACCTACTATCAAAAGCTCGCAACCGCTTAGAAATAGTAAGTAGAGGTGATCTTCGTTTGTCTCTGACAACCATAGACCCTGATATTGAAAAACTTGCGAAACTGCATGAGTCACAAGGATCGCATTGAATAAATAAGAGTTAATGATATATTTATTTGATTTTGCTAAAGGATTTTATTTTTTTGTAGGAAAAATATTTATTTTAAAAGGTTATTAAATTTTTGTTAGCCACTGTTTAGTTTTTGTTATGTTTATAGTCCTATGTGACAAATAATATTGTACCTGAATACAAATAGTTGTTTTAATATCCTTTATATATATTTGTTTTTGTAAAATAGAGTTAATCTGCATATTACCTACTGAAAATAATGCTTATGGGGGCCACAGGAAAAAATAAGGTTCCTAAGGGGGCCATAAGCCAAAACCGGTTGGGAACCACTGCTGTAGACTATAGAGAACGACTAATTCGGCAAATATCCCAAATCATGGCATGATACCTAAGTTATTTTGACGCAGGTCTAAATTATTTGCTCAAATGCAATTATTGATATTAGTAATTGTTGGGAATTGTTGTCAATATTGTTGTTTGTGATAAATATCCTACGTGAAGAATCTAATGACCAAATTCCTCAGTGAACCTCTCACGCGCTCGCATTTCGAGGAAGTCACGGTCGTCTCACTAATAGATAGTTTATCCATTGTTTTAAGTGGTAACCTATTAAACGAACTGTGTTAAACCTATTCACTTATAAAGTCATTAGTCTAAAGCAAGACTGGTGGGCCGTGAATCAGAGAAATTTGCATTTGATTTGTTCATCGTAATTATTACGTAATATAGTATACTGTATATAGTAGTATATACGAGTTTATTGGTAGCATTATGACAATTCCCACAAACATGTGATACCTCGATGTTGCCAGTTTTTATTTTTTCCTGAAACTATTACCTCTCATAGTTTGTTTCAACAATGCATATTATTATCTCCACGAGCGTAGACATTGCAAGAAAAGATTCTAACTAAGGATAAGTAAAGTTCTTTCATGGTCACAATATATACTTTTATAGATGTCAAACATAAAAATATAATAAAATTCTATATTAACATAAATATATATTCGATACACATTTACGTCATGGCTTTAACATCAGTATTTCGTATAGCTTCCTCCAGCATCAATAATTTCTTGCAATCGTTGCGGCATAGAAGAGGCCAGATTGTAGGGAATGTTTGGTGTTCGGCGTAAGCTCTCCCAACTATTCCTCGTGTGAGCTAAAAGTGCTTCAAATGTTTTTCATTGCGTTGCTCCCATTCGTTAATCATTATTGCCCAAAGGTTTTCAATCGATTCAAATCAGGAGACGTGGTGGCAGAATTAGATTAATAATCTCTGGGTGATTTCGTACCACGCTCTCACAACGTTACTCCTATGAATGGGACTGTTATCTTCCAGTAAGTAAAATGTTCCGGTGCTGGAACCAGATACGCACGAACACTGGGTAGCAGCACCTCTTCCAGTATCTGGCAATATTGCTGTCCAGTAAAGCGTCCATCTACTTGAGTCACTTCTCCGACACCATAGCCAGACATCCAGCCCCACACACCGAGATTGATGTGACCACTACGTTTGCTCGGGAAAACATTTCCTTCTTCATAGCGTTTTCCGCGCTGCCTCCAACAATGCAGGGAACCATGACTATCTGTTGAAATGTTTTTTCGTCAGTACACAACTTTTCTCCAGAATTCTTCCTCCTGCGGCAAGTATTGCAAGGCAAATCCCATCCGCGCCTCTTTATGCTCAATCGTCAATGCAGGTTTTATAGCTGGACGGCGAGAAAAATACTCTGCCTCGTGAAGTCTGTTGTTCACTGTATTTGCGCTACAACGAAGGTTCAGGTGTCTGTAAATATGCGTCGCTGGAACAAACGGATGCTCTCTGGCATGATTAACAATCGCAGCATCTTCCTCTTGAGATGTTGAACGCGGAGGACCAGACCTCGGCAAAGTAGCGATTGAGTTTTCTGCTTCATACCGATGAATCCACCGTTCCATAGTGCTTCGATGAACGTCTAGTCGTCTTGATATTTCTCTTATTGGCACACCATATTCATGCAATGTCACCTTGCTCCCCGCATTGCCTGGGTCGTCTCGTAGTGCACAGACGGCCTTTACATCGTTGTGTAAATGGCTTATGTGAAGCGTGCTGGGACGATAAAGGAAATGAGGATACCATGCACCCCTTCTGAAATTGATTTCGGTTGTGAAGGGTACCAACCCTTCGAATGGTAATAATAATCAGCCAATTTCCTATTTTGTTGAACATATACATAAAAAATTCGTCTTAAAAGGATCTAAAGATTGTCAGCAATAGTTTATATCCCAACTGAATATAGTCAGCCATCAACAGTATAATCATATTTTATTTCCATAACTACTCATGACTACTCTGTCATAGTAAATAACCTTATTATGACTTAGGTAGTAGTGGTAATTCTGAGTGGCGGCCTCTAGCCACATACGTTAAACCTATCAGTGCGTCTAAGACCAGGCTCTTCTGTTTCTGTCAATTCATTGTTAGTTTAAGGTATTTTGCTCTTTGTCTTTCTAGGTCTAGGGCATTAAAATAAATATTTGAGTTTGTGTTTAGCATTTCCCCCTCCCTTCGTAATTCCCCACCCAACCTCGTTTCCTTCGACATAGCAACGCTTACCTCCATCCTCATTCCACTTCCTTCATTAAACCTATTATCGCTTTTACTGTCCCGTCCTTCCATCCTTCAATGCCAGCGTTCTTAAACCTAGCACATAAATTATATAATATGGAATCTAACACCTTAGATCTCTACGCATTCATGTTACTTGAAGACGCCTGTGTCTTAGGGGAATCTAAGTGTTGAGAGTGGGCTTGAGGGGTAGTCTATAGATTATTACAGATGACCTTGAACGCTCCAACTATTTAAAAATGATTATTTATTACGCGCATCATATGGCATAATACACACATGAATTTAAGTATCTCTTACACTATAGGAATGGAATTGAATCCTACCAGAGTTAAAAAGTCGCAAAATATGATAGATTAGTTTGGAGAGAGAGAGAGAGAGAGAGACAGACAGAGACAGAGAGAGACAGAGAGACAGACAGAGAGACAGAGAGACAGAGGGACAGACAGAGAGACAGACAGAGAGACAGACAGAGAGACAGAGAGAGAGAGAGAAACAGAGAGACAGAGACAGAGAGAGAGAGACAGAGAGAGACAGAGAGAGAGACAGAGACAGAGAGAGAGCTTTTAAATGGTTTGTGGGTAAGGGCTTCACGTATGTTATTTTAGTCCAGGGTAGTTTATGTGGAGGTGTTAACGTAACTTGCACTTGGGACTGTTAATTGTAAGACAACTACCATAGTTGGGACTGAGACACGTTATCCCCTGCATACTCTATATATATCTATATACAGTATGTCTCTATATATAAATAGATAGAGTGATCAACACAATGATAATGTGGACGTCATTGATGGGGTTAGAGCAATTATGTGCACCAATCCGAACACACCTTCGCTGCCATAAGGACCGCCCATTTTATACCTAACAGACTAGCTTGGGACGAGACAGAGGCGCGAGACTTCTTGTAAGCACTGTACGAAATGGATAACTGCACAAATATAATAATTGTTTTCTCCTAACTTCGAGATAGCCTATAAATGCGAATTCTAAATAAACTGCGTCACATTTTCACGACTGCCTCTTGGCGCAAACAATGGAAAATAACTTATTATGCAAATGAAAAGTTTAATTTTGATAATATAAATTGCGGGAAGTTATTTTGTAGTGATACAGAATCAATTACAAGAAGAAATAGGTATAAAGTGAAAGTCAAACGTTTGTAAGAGTAATGCTATGAAGCAATTCTTTCCATCTAACTTAAATTGGTGCTACTATAGCGTGCGTGCGGTCTACAAAAATATCTTTAGTCTACAAAAGAATTTGCGCTGTCTTCTACTATAGTGTGCGGTCTACAAAGATATTTTGGTACTTTCCTGTTATCCCGGACCCCAGGCTTTTTTTCATTTAAAGTTTAAACTAACGAAAAATAGCACAACTTAACCTAACCACTCATTGTACAGTTGACCTAACCGGCCATTATTGATTGCCCGGTTAGGTTAACTATACACCCTTGATGATTGGTTAGGTTAAGTCGTGCTATTTTCGTTAGTTTAAATAAAAAAAAAGTCTGGGGTCCGGGATAACAGGAAAGTACCGATATTTTTAGTCTACAAAAGAGTTTGCACTGAAGTGACCTGACCTGACCTGAAATGACTTGACTTTATATTTGGGGGACGAATATGAGGTTAGGTTAGGTTAGGTTAGGTTAGCGTGTACTGGAAAAGTTGTAGACCGCAGTCTATAGTGTAAATATGTTGTAGCCCGCACGCTATAGTATAAATATCTTTGTAGAACGCACGCTATAGTAGCGCCCTTGAATTTATACTTAAACTTAAACTCCTTAACTTTCATCCATTGGAGGTGTCGGTGTTAGACAATTCATCAAACATTTCGTTAGACATTTCAGATTAATATTTTCAATTGTTTAAAATTTGGGACAATTTACACATTTCACTTGACTAATTGAAATGTGTAACGAAATGTTTAACTAATGTGAAATGTCTAATGCATTAAACATTTCAAAATTAACAAAACTGGGATAACGAAGCGTCTAACGTAGGGTTACCAGATGTCCGGCAAAAGAAGGACATGTCAGGTATTAATTGGGTCGTTTGAGCTTGTGGGAAGCTCATTTTTAAGTCTGGATCATATCTAAGTAAAAATCCAGACAATATCAACATATTTAAAGTGTCTGTCGGAGAGACGACATGAGATTGAAAAGGAGGAAATGTCCCTCTTTTGCCGAACGTCTAGTAACCCTAGTTTAACGAAATATCTGCTTCTATTAACGTAGAGCAGCGATTCTTAACCTTTTTCGTGTCATTCACCCCTTCGACCAGTTCGCCCTACCCGATTTCCCCCTCCATTAGGATAAGGAAAAAAGTAGCCTCGAAGACAAAATTTAATAACATTAGCAATCTTATAATGCACACTAATTATATCATCACCAAACAAAATTCTGCCGTAAATCCCCCCCCTGGATTCCTGAAATTTCCCCCAAGTTAAGAAATGCTGATTTAGAGCGAGTCTCAGTTCTACAGGGTGTTCGAAAAGTCCCGTCACCCTCTACAAAATGTGCATATTGTAATACCAATTTTATTTTTATGTGATTAATTGTATTTATATGTGGTAGGTGTAATTTAAGAAACAAGTCACTAGCAACAATTACTTTAATTACAGTAAATACAGTTACTAATCAAGAATATCTGTGTGTGCACCAAATGACGGGTGGTATGGTTTCATGCCGAGATCTTTTGTCATGTGATCTCTCATCGTGGACATGGAGACTGCAAGTTCTTGTGATTGTTTCCGAAGTGATTTTTTCGGTGAACGAGCCACCGATGCAATCACAACTTCACATTGTTCTGCTCGCGTTGTTGGTCCTCCCGACCGTGATCTGTCCTTGATGGAGCCAGTTTCAAACAGCTTTTCCTCCAGCGTAATACCGTCTTGTTTGGTGGTGCAGCATTATTGTTATTGAATTTTGTGTTGAAATCATTCTGGATATCAGGCATCGTTTTGCCAGTATGTGACCTTTTATGAGCCCATGTGCTCATCACTATCCTTTCCTCCAGAGTGTAAGTGGACTGGTCTGCCATTGTTCACACAACTCTAATACCTGGAAAAGGAAAAAAATGTCAATGAATCACATATAAATTCAATTAATCACACAAAAATAAAATTGGTATTACAATGTGTACATTTTGTAGGGGGGTGACAGGACTTTTCGAACACCCTGTACTGTATGTAGCATTTTTTCAAACTTTTATCCTCGCGACCCAGTGGAATAAAAACACCTATCCTCGCAACCAAAACAATAATATCTTCTGAAAAATGTCTTCATAAAATCACAATAAAGGGGAATACATGCTAGTTTTAACCATTTCACTTCAAGTAATAAATATACATCGAAGTTACTTACAAATAATTTAAAATAAACTTAAATAATTAAAATTAAAATAATAAATGCAAATAACTGAGTAAATAGTACTTCCATATAGATATGGTTAATGGTTAAAGATAAACTAGACAAGATATTAAATACATTCGTAGTAATTAATTAAACATTAATTAACTAAACCTAAATATGTAATTAACATGAGCTTACCTGACGAGTGTGGCTATTAGATGTTGCAAAGCGTTTATGCTTAAGTCAGTTTGTTTAAAAATTATGAATTTTTATTTTATTTCAGGCCTTTCTCGGACACCCTGTATATATGGAAGTGCAAACCCAGGATTCGAACCAGGGCCATCTGATTAGGATAAGAAAGGATAAGACTTAATAACAACCTGTTGAGTGATGAAGTTCGTATATGCAAAAATGTATACGGTTATACATTTATATTCCCATTTAATGTTACCCTTGCGATTGCCAGATAATAGCAGTCAGGGATGAAGGTCAGATACTGGCACAACACTCAGGTCAACTAATGCGGCCCATTGCTCTAATGCCTATTATTATTACTAGCATTATCGAGATTCAGCCAGTCTTCATAATGACCCCCACCATACGTGTAGTGTGTATCATGCTCAGGTCGAATATTGAAAAACTTGGAATTTCAAGATTGGCAGTATGTATTCCTATGTAAAATTGAATTTTAAGAGCGGTTCATCTTCTGCAACTTTTGCGAAAAATCGCATTTAAGTGTTCAAAATCGCACTTTTTTGTCGAAAAATGGGATTTTGGCCAATTTCAGACTTGGTAGCCTCAAATGACCTCCATATGTTCCATATTGTTCACATACACCCTTAAACATTTCTAGGGGTAGGCTTGGACCCATTTAAGATCAGCCAAAGTGGTTCATAACCCATAAAATAACCAAAATCACCCAAAATGGTCCAAAACTAAGGAATTGTATGATTTTTAGTCTCCTATACACCACATTTCGCGGCTGTTCTCTTCATCAGGCAGAATCTTTTTGTTCTTCTTTCTTGGTCTTGCCTTTTCTTGTTTTAGAAACGCCTCCACCAATTTTTATTTATTTTCTTTTCGGCATCACTGAGTGTGATGGCAGCTGCCCCACCTTTCCTCAAGCTGCTGTGACGTTCAACCTTTTTTTTGCAATTGTAATTCTTCTTTAATATTTGTATAAGTCCCTCCTCCACCCCCAGCTTGTAATAATATGCTGGTCAACTGAATGTTTTGAGATTTTTTCTTATGAAAGCATCTTGATTCGTCTAGCATGTCTTGTAGAGATCTAAAACATGTTCATAATGTCTTGCTTTGACTTGAAAACTGGCAACAATTCTCTGTGATCGATCCTAGCACGAACAAAACCATCTCTTCTCTCTTGCCCATACACTGCATGAGCTGCAGCTGAAACTTCCTGGACTGTTCTTTCACAGCTTTGAGTGTGAACTGAGAAGTTCTCCTTATCCCAATTAATCAGAGTAATTGGAGAAGTGGCATCAAAATTCAGTTTAGGGTTTCTATGAGTTCTCAGACTCATGTCTCCATACTCAGACTTACCTCTGATCTTCTTGATCATCTCAACCCCCCATGCCCTCTCCTCCTCATCCTCACTGCACAGGAGAGAGGCAATGAGGTTCTCACCATGAGCACGATATGCTCCACGAACTATCACATGAGTGATTATGTTCCTGACTTCAGAGGTCTGGCTTCTCAGCAGTCCCAGGGCGGTCACAATATGGTGAGGTCCATACCTCAAGTTGTGTTTCACCTTGATCTCAAAATACATCTTGGCAGCACCTCCAGCTTCTTCAACACCTCCCCCTTCAGACCATGCTGCCTCATCCACAGCATCAACAGAGCCTCACCTGTAGTCAGCCAGCGTGACTGATTCAGTGGGCCACACTTCAGACCAGCAACTTCCTTGCTCAAATCTCCTGTCTTGAGAGCTTTGATCAGTAGGTAGCAGTTCTTGTGGTCAGTGCTAAGGTTCTATACAATGTCTTCTGGCAGTTGAATTATATCTTCTCCTGATAGAGATTTGAAGCTAAAGTTGACAAGTATGTCATTCATCTTCTCCAAAAGTTTTTCTATTGGGCCACTGAACCCAGACTTGTGCGTGTAGGGACCATCAAGCTTGATGATCATGTGCCTGAGGTTGAGTTTATTAATATGCAACTGGCATATCAGTCAGTGACACTTGTGACCTAGCAATCTCTCCAAGTGAGTGATGGCTCCTCCATCAGGTCCTGTGTTTGTGTTGTGGAGTCACCACCAAGGACCACAATAGTATCTTTAGCACCATGAGCACTAATCCACTCAAACAGAGCCTGAGCTATCTTCAGTGCAGATTTCTCATTTCCTTCAGGTTCTTCTGGTATACAATGGAAGAGATACTTCCCTTCAGGTTCCCAGGTAACACTATAGTGCTCTTCAGTTGTAATATCAGGATGGAAGCGGCCAGTTTCTTCATTGTACCTCATGATCTTTGTCTTCTTATCTTGTTTTCCATCAAAGAAAATTCCCTTGATCTCCTCTCCCTCTGTCCTTTTCTCCAGGGCCTCCACCGAGGCACCTATTACAGACTCCTTGCCCCTCCACACCTTCATCCTGTCAAAAGCTAGATATGCCTTATCAGCAGATAGATGGCCAGCTTTGATGAGATCTTGCAAGAAACCAGTTGCAATGGCTGCTGCAGGAGCGTTTGCCACCTTGAACTTGACTGCAGCCGCAGCAGTGCTTGAGATATCCATGTAGTTCCTCCTGGCAGAGGTGGAGACTTTGCCAGTGTTGACACTGGAGCTTGTGCCTGGTGCAGTACTGGAAAAATCTGTGTCAGCAGTAGGAGCTGCTCTGCCTGGAGACTCTTACAAGGAAGTCACCTCATCTTCACCATCACCATCATCATCAGTTCTAAGCAGTAGCTCCTTTTCTTCTTCCTCTTTTCTGTTTCTCTTCTCAGCTGCCTTCTGTTCTTCCTCCTTCCTCTTAGCAGCCTTCATCTGCTTCACTATTTCCTTCACATCAACAGATGCCATCCGGAAGCCAGGAACTTCTGAGGTTTTGATCCTCTGGTAATGGAGCCACTCTAGCTCTAGCTTTGGAATCTTCTGAGGCAGAGGACAGTCACAGTTGACATGAACTCTAGCAGCACAGCCAGAGCAGCCAGATGCTTCAGTTCCACAGAGAGTGATATCATGTCTGCAGGTTATGATGTCAAACAATGTATCAAGTTCAGATATTCTCTTCTCTCTCTTTCCAGCCTTCACTCTGCCATTCACTAGGTCAATCATTTCATTCCACCTGACAAGAATCTTCCTGGCAATGGATCTCTCTTGAATGAACACAGGAGGAGTGAACTTGGCATTGCTTTTGCGCCACTGTGCCAGTGCCAGTGATGCCAAGTCCTTAGCCAAATCTTGCAGAGGGTACTGAGCTCTCTTCATATCATCCAGAAGCAGCTACTCTTCCTGGAGGAGGATTCCTCTCTGAAACACAGCTCTCCAGGTTGGAACTTCTGTGGGAAATAACTGCTTGCCTGGACCCACCAGACCACTCAGCTTTGAACCAGAACTTTTTCTGGTCTTTCGTCCTTGCTTAGCCATGGTGGCTACACAGCTTCATCAAGCTTTGTATCTGTAACAGCTGTTACAATGGTTTTGTTTGGTAAGAAACCGGTCTGTTACATTTGTACTACAGTGTATGTCCTGCACAGCTGTTCTGTACATAACCAGAAAACGAAAAAGTGGAAATTTGAACGCTTAAACGTGATTTTTAGCAAATGTTCAAGAAAACAAACCCTTCCTAAAATTTAATTTTATATAGGAATACATACTGCCAATCTTGAAATGCGCGCTTCAATGAGCATGATACATCCTACTGTGCCCCACGTAAAGCCAGTCCCAATGTTGCCATGTCGTTTATTTATGTACTTTCTGTACTTTAGAAGTACTTGCAGAGTACCAAATTACCCTACTGGAAAAGCCAATTTACCCCAGTGGAATAATTTACCCATAGTTTGGGAAACGCTGCTCTAAATAGAAGCGGATGTTCCCTCAGACCAATGGTTCTCACCTTTTTTTGTATGATTACCCAAAACCCAATTCTAACCCAGCTCCATTACCCCAATCATTAGATATTATTTTTTATAACTTTTGGATTACCACAATATTATTTTTTTATATTTTCTGGATCGCGTGTCATTACCCAACAAAATAGTTGTCATTACCCTAGTGGTGTAATTTACCCCTAGGTTGGGAACCACTGCCTTAGACGCTTCATTGTCCCGGTTTTGTGGATTTTGAAACGTCTAATGCGTTAGACATTTTACATTAGTTAAACATTTCGTTAAACATTTCAGTAAGTCAGTTCACATGTCTAAATTGCCCTAATTTTTTTAACAGTTGAAGAGACATTTGAAATGTCGGATCACTCGAAGCTCAGGGCCCCCAGCCTTCTTTAGTTAGCTTTATAAGGCTAACTAACAAAAATATCACGACCTAACCTAACCAATCGTCAAGGGCGTACAGTTGACCTAATGATTGGTTGGGTTAGGTCGTGATATTTTCGTTAGTTAGCCTTATAAGGCTAACTAAAGAAGGCTGGGGCCCTCATCTTCAGGTGATCTGAAATGTCTAACGAAATATTTAACGAATTTCTTAATAGTGAAATATCTAATGTATAAATGTTTAAAGGGTTTAAGTTTAAGTATAAATTTAAGTTTACATAAAAAGAATTGGTTCATAGCATTACTCTCTAAAACGCTTGACTTTAAATTTATATCCATTATTCTTGTAATTCTGATGAAATTGACTCTCTATCCCCATCAAATAACTTCATATAATTTACATTATCAAAGCTATTTATCATTTTAAATGCTCGAATTATTTTTCCTTCAAGTCGATACTTTTCAAGTGAATGCATATCTAGTTCAGCTAATCTTTCCTCGAGAGTTTTACTTCTCATTTCTCGAATAATTTTGATTGTTCTAGCCTGAACAAGCTAGCAACCGTGGCTCAGTAGGTAACACCTTATGCCCAAAAGCAAAATGAAAACACTGAGGTCGGGGGTTTGAACCCCGATGATGCTCGTAATAATAATGCAGGTGTCAGAGCAATGGACCGCATTGGTTGGCCTGAGCGCTGTGCCAGTTTCTGGCCCTCCTCACTCATTATTATTATTATTATTATTATTATTATTATTCTTATAATACTCAAAATAAATATGATATAATAAACAAAGCTTACGTAGTTGTATGAGCTTGAACTTTTGGAGGAACATACGTCACTCATTAAAAACTAAGATTATGACTATGAGACTTCTCTTCCCACGAAATCTTTCTAGAATAAAACTCGTGTACGTTATTTCTAATTTATTTATTTATTGATTTTTTGCGGAGTTAAATGATTAAAAAAAAATCACCTTTTTGTACGTATGTACATTATTATAAAGCTAGAACATACGTATTTGTGAACATCTTTAAAAAGTAAAGGACTTATTTCAGGATTACATCAAACTGGCGTTCATAATTTGAGAAAAAGTGTTAGTATACAGTAATTTCCTCTTAAATGTTTTGTGAACGAGTATCTAATTTTTAAATGTAATGTTTAATAGGCTTTCATTTTACATTAAAGTTTTAAATTAAAATTTCAAAATCAATTGATAACGCGAGGCACAAGTTTCCAAACTTTATCCAACTTCAGAGCAAAATAATATTGAACTTCAATATTATTATGTGCATACCTATATCTATCTATCTCTCTATCTATCTATCTATCTATCTATATATATATATATATATATATATATATATATATATATATATATAATATACACACAAAAATATTTGAAAGAATAGTCAGAGAGAAAATCTATGACTTCTTGGAGACATTGGAAAGATTCAACGAAAATCAACACGGATTCTGATCAGGAAGATCATGCCTATCACAACTTATAGAGCATTATAACAATATCCTAGATGAACTTGAAGGCAATGAAAACTATGATGTCATATAAACGGATTTTGCTAAAGCTTTCGACAAATACGATCATGGTATAATAGCACATAAAATGAAACATATGGAAATAACAGACAAAGTGGGAAAATGGATCTACAACTTCCTCAGAAAACGACTACAGGTGGTCAAAATTCAAGGTGTATCATCATCAGAATTAGAAGTACGCAGTTCAGTACCACAAGGTACAGTGCTGGTCCCACTCCTGTTCATTATCATGCTAACAGACATATACAGTGGAGTAAACAGCAACAGTATAATAACATAATTTGCGGACAATACAAAGATCAGCAGAAAAATCAGCGATACAAACGAAGTGGAAGCCTTGCAGAGGGACACAAACAAAATACAGGGTGTCCCATAAGTCCGGCATCATAGGAGAAATTCATATTTTTCTATTCTACAAACCATAATTCATATTTTTCTCTTTCTACAGGCCATATGTCTGTGAGCAAGGAAGAGCGAATCCAGATAATTCTACTCATAGGAAATCGGAGTCAAAGAGAAGCCGCTGCTGAATTTAACAGACTGCATCCAGACCGCGAGCCAATAACACAGAGTTGTGTTAGCAGACTTGTTGCAAAGTCTCTTTGACTCCGATTTCCTATGAGTAGAATTATATGGATTCGTTCTTCCTTGCTCACAGACATGATGCCTGTAGAAAGAGAAAAATATGAATTATGGTTTGTAGAAATAGAAAAATATGAATTTCTCCTATGATGCCGGACTTATGGGACACCCTGTATACATATGGTCAGAAGACAACAATAAGACATTTAACATCGAGAAATTTCAGCTCTTGAGATATAGTAGAAATGAGGAACTTAAACAGACTGCATATTATGCTCCAGATAGACAGGAAATTCAAAGAAGCACTAAAGCGATCGACTTGGGGGTAATAATGACTGATGATGCCAAATTTGAGACACAAAATCAGATAGCAATAAGCAAAGCAAAAGGAGTCGCGGGACAGGTACTAAGAACGTTCAAAAGGAGGGACAAGACAGTAATGATTCCCCTGCAGAGAACACTGATCATACCAAAGCTTGAATACTGCTCAGTTTTGACGTCCCCATATAAAAAGGAAGAAATTAATAAACTAGAAGAAACGCAAAGACATTTCAGAGCCAAGATTGATGGCTGCAAAGAACTCAACTACTGGGAAAGACTTCGTAAACTAAATCTGTAATCCCTGGAAAGAAGAAGAGAGAGGTATACCATAATCTACATATGAAAAATGATCGAAAAACTGGTACCAAACCTCAAACTAAACCCAATTACCATCCAAATAACGCTGGAAAATAGGAAAGGCAGAATGTGTAGTGTTCTGAAATTAAAAGCCTGACAAGGGACCTCCTCAACTCTGAAGGAAAATAGCTTGGTTGTAAGGGGGCCAAGAATTTTCAACCAGCTTCCAAAGGACCTCAGAAACATTACAGGGGTCAATTTGAAGTTTTCAAGAGAAGACTAGATGCCTCGCTCAGGACCGTGCCAGATGAGTCGGGTGTACTTGGCTATGTACGGTGGAGAGCGCAAGAGAGCAACTCGCTCCTCCACCAAGCCAGGACTAGAGGCGGGGCCACCAGCTTGACCTTCGTGTGAAGAAAGACCGACGCACGAAACCCTAACAAAGGTTAACAATTTATATATATATATATTATATATATATATTATATATATATATATATATATACACACAGTGGCGTTCAAAAGTCTGCGTCCACCTCAGTTTTAGACAATTTCTAGAAAATAATACAACTCGGAGAAAGTATGTCCGCTACATTAAGGTATTTTCTTTTACAAGAAATGGTATTTCATATATTCTATTGCATGTGTAAGTAATGTAGCTTTTATTTCATAGGAAAGGACACATTAATGAAAATGGTCCTTTTGGTCCTGTTACGTTTTTTCCTTTGCAGTATAATAACGCCGATTTTAACCCAGGTATTGGTGACAGACCATAGCCAAATGTTATTAATCCTCAAAATAGTGTATTCATACAGTAATTTTAACAACTGGTCTATTATAACTGATAAAACCAATTAGTTAATGACATTGTAGCAATTTGATTAAAAAATAATTAATCATTTTCTCTATTCTCTCTTTACAGGCCGTAATTGAAATGTTTAAGGAACTAAGTTTATCCCAGAGAGGACAAATAATTGCCCTTTCAAGAGAGGGAATGTCCCAACGCCAGATCTCAGCAAAAATTAACGTTTCAAACGGGGCCGTCTAAAGAACTATAAGCAGATATAAAGAATCTGGATCGTGTTCTTCAAAGACAAGATCTGGCAGATCTAAAGTGACTACTGATTCTGAGGATCATTACATCAAGGTTACATCACTGCGTGACAGAAAAGCCACAGCTACTTGCAGTCCCCATGTCTACAATGAGAGATCACATGACAAATGATCTCGGCCTGAAACCATACCACCCTCATTTGTTAATGAATTAAGCGATACAGACATGCAGAAACGATGCAGAAACGATGCAGAAACGATGCAGAAACTGTAATTAGTAACTGTATTTACTGTAATTAAAGTAATTGTTGCTGGTGACTTGTTTCTTAAATTACACCTACCACATATAAATACAATTAATCACACAAAAATAAAATTGATATTACAATATATACATTTTGTAGGGGGTGACGGGACTTTTCGAACACGCTGTAGAAGAATACTGGAACGGCGTAGCACAAGATGTTATCCAGAAACTTGTCGAATCTATGCCTCACAGAGTGGAAGCTGTCATTAAAGCAAAAGGAGGTCATATCGATTATTAATAAGATTATGCCATTAAATATTGTTAATATCTTTACTAATTTATAATAATTATATTTAGAAGCAGATAATGTAACAATAAAAAATATAATTTTCTTGTAATTATCATATATATTTGTACAATTTACAATAAATTGGGTGATTATAAGGTGGACGCAGACTTATTTTCATTTCTTAACACCAATACAGTTTCGGCTCCTCGTGAGCCCTTGTCAACTGAGAACAGAGTTTATATACACCCGGAAGTTAATTAATTATCAGAGATTAGCTGACTGAACCTTCCCATCCTCTTCTCAGAGGACTGGGAATTTTTGGAGGGTAATGTTACAAAATTCTTAATTTTATTACATATAATTTTGTTAAAAGAGAATTGACCATCGGATAGATTAAAATTTTGTATAGAGTCTATCAGATTAGATTCAACAATTCTACGTTTAACACAATTATTAGATTTGAAAACAAAGTTGCAATTATTGAAATCTATTACATGGTTATAGACTCTAACATGACAGAATACCGCACATTTTCATTCCCCACCTTCACATCTCTCTTGTGTTCATAAATTCTCTTACTGAGGTCCCTTCCCCTTTCCCCCACGTATACATTATCAGGACATTCCTTACATGGTAATATATATACACACACCTGTGTCTTTTTCGTCCTTAGGTTTGTTCCTTATTAACGTGTCATTTATGCAGTTATTATATTTGAATGCCACATTGGTGCCTATTCTCTAGCAAGTTTTCTTAGGCCCTTTCAAGTTTTTGTTATAGGGGAGGACAATACTTTTCGTGTAATCCTTGTTCACAGTTGACCTGCCAGTATAAAAGGTTTTTCTGGCTGCCAAATGAACGTTAAAAATTAACCATTTGAGATAATACAAATTTTTAAATATATTATTGGTTTTTTGTATCTCCTTATCAACATAAGAAGGATGACAGATTCTACGAGTATATGCTCTGAGGAACATTGAAGATACAACTGATTTTTTTACTTGGTCATCATGAAATGGAAAATAGTGAATGTAAGAGTTTGAATTGGTCTCCTTCCTAACACAGACAATTTTAAGTTGTCATTTTTCCTATTGAGGAGAACATCCGAAAAAGGTATTTTTCTATCCCTTTCCAATTCACATTTGAACTTAATTGAATGATGAAGGTTATCGAGTTTGGAAAAGAAATCATCAAAATTTTTATTAGCTGGGCATACTGATAATATCTCATCCACATATCTGAACCAAATTTGATTGGGGAAGGATATCCTTGGCAACAATTTTGTTTCGAAAAACTACATCCATCAAATTTTACATTATATATATATTATATATATATATATATATATATATATATATATATTAGGGATGTAGCAAATATTCGGTATTCGGTATTTGGCCGAATGGTTTTTATATATTTTTTAACCGAATACCGAATATTTGATAATTAGGATAAATAAATTGATTTAGGAAATGGAACTTAAAATGCATTTTTTTTATTTCAAAGAATGATTACAAACAAATTCAACTTGGTACTAGTGATACTAATAAGTAATAACCTTACGAAACCTTAACGAAAAAATAAAAAGACAGTAATGATAATTACCGCAAAAACAAGGCCTAATAATTGAAATTTAAGGCAAATACATTATCGTGCAGAAAAATTAGTCGTTCAGCAGTATCAGGAACTAAATAATTATGTGCGTCGGTAATTACATTTTTCGCAGAACTGAACGGTTGTTCACTTCGTACGCTTGTAGGTGGCGTGGTGAGATATTTGCGAGCAAGTACTAATAGTTTCGGGAATCTTATGGCGCCACCAATCAATAATGATGGCACCACCAATGAAGAGGGTTCGTGTTGCGACTGACTCGTGACTCCTTTGAAGAGATGTCTAATTCTTTTTGACATCTTTGGTGCGTATTTTTGATAGGTGGAGGCGCATCTGATTGTGAAGACGTAGCAACCTCATCGAAGGAGCTCCATAAGTCAATCTTCGGCTTCTTTTTCGAAGGTTTTTGATCTTCTTGTGAAACAAAAGTAGTTCCTTCATCGCCATGAGTTAAATTACGCATTGGACTAGCATTTCGTGATGCAGACATAGTGATTATCTCATTTTTCACAAGCCTAGCCAGTGTAATATAAGCAAATTTGAAACAAGGATCTAAAACCTGGGCAATAATGCAAGTAATATCTGTCATCCACTGCTTGAAGCGATTCTGTAAATTTTCTATTAAATCGTTTTTCATAGTATGAATACCTGCATCATCATTTATGTTACGCAAAAACACCACAAGACCTGTTACACTGGGAGACACCATTGAAAAACAAGAAAAATTAGAGGAAAAGTCATTCGTTAATTTTTCACATAGGCTAAGGAGCTTTGAAACACGTTGAATAGTTATTGAGGGTTGGTATGTCATAGTCGGCGGTGTAGGCAACAACTGCAGTTTTTTGTTGAAAAAATTGTTGTATCATATAGAATGCAGAGTTTCATCGGGTGATAACGTCTCTGGTAATTTTGTTTTCGGGTAAATTATGTTACTTCTGAATTGCCTTAAGTCTGTCACATGCTAGAGATGAATGATTAAAATGCGAACAGATTCGGCGCGCAATTGCACATATATTTGAAACAGTCTTTTGGCTAAGAATGGCTTCATTAACTGCAAGTGTTAAAGTATGATTCGCACAAGCAACAGAAGACATTTTGAGAACGCGAACAACTGTAGTAATATTACGGCCATTATTGTGCACAACTGCATGCACACGATCGCTCTCTATTAGCCATTCTTGCAATATAGAAGTCAATGTAGTTGCAATGTTTTCATAAGTATGGGAACCTGGTAGATTTTTGGTGGCTAAACCATACTGCTTTTGCTCACATTCTATGTTCTACAATTTTTTACATTGATGCCTAATAACCCAAATAAAACTAATATTCGTTATTCTGCCAAATAGTTTTGCACCGAATATTCGGTATTCGGTGAAATTTATTATTCGGTACATCCCTAATATATATATATATATATATATATATATTATGCAAATCCACAAGGAAAAAAGAAAAGCGATTCTAAGGCCTTCGCGAGGCCTTGGAATCGTTTTTTTTTTTCTCTTTTACCTGTGGGTTTATTTACATCACTTATTTATTGTGAAATTCATCCCACATACACGAGTATATGGAAATATAACCGCACAACCGCGAAGTTTTGCCCTCTGACTCCGATAACGAAATGTAGCCAAAATTATTATTACCTTTTATCGTGTCATAACCGAGTGGTCAACGACCGTGTTTTCGAGTGAGAGGGCCATGGTTCGAATGCTAGTGACGGAAAAATTTAATCGTCGATATGTGTATATATATATATAATATATATATATATATATATGATACACACAGACCGTGCATGGAACAAGGAGCTCTTCTAGGAAAATTAAATCCACTATAGTCCGAATAAGTAATGGTAAATGACAAATACTATAGTTTTTTCTTTTTCATGATGCTAGCCCGACGTTGGCAACGGGTCACGCAAAGAGGTCCCAAAAATATAGCTTCCTTCACCAGCTATCTGCAAAGCAGATAGGATCCAGCTTTGGGACAGGATCTAGGGTTTAAAGCAGCCTAGCCTAGCTATATTTAGAACTTCAATATAAGCAAAAGACTCGCTGCCTTCACGTCAGATTGAATACATCAAAGAAAAAGGGGTAACTATTATATTTTTAGCCAAAAACCAAAACTTAAACCTCAACTGGCAGAATTGAGCGTCCACTTTTCAAGGCACATAACATGTCCGTTTCATGATGGGAATGAACTCAGAATGGTTCCCTGAGGTTTATTATAATACACACAGACCGTGCATGGAACAAGGAACTCTTCTAGGAAAATTAAATCCACTATAGTCCGAATAAGTAATGGTAAATGACAAATACTATAGTTTTTTCTTTTTCATGATGCTAGCCCGACGTGGCAACGGTCACTCGCAAAGAGGTCCCAAAAATATAGCTTCCCTCACCAGCTATCTGCAAAGCAGATAGGATCCAGTTAATTTTCCTAGAAGAGTT
>JAJOZX010000353.1:937500-992500 GCA_023014485.1 Bathynomus jamesi
TACGCAATGATAAATAACCATAAAAAGGTAATTTAATATATCTGGTTTCTTTTGTACTGTAGTTATGTGGAGTTTAGTATTAAAAGTGTTATTTAAAAATTTCTTTAATTGGTTTATCGAATAGATTAGAAGGGTAGTAATTGTTAATAAAGTACTGTTTTAAAAATTTAAATTCTTCGTTTAACGAAAAGTAATCCGAACAAATACGGTAACTTCTTGTTAATAATGTTACTATAGCACTAATCTTATATTTATAAAACATACAACTTAAATAATTGGTTCCCAAGCCAGTAAAAGTTTGTTTTCGAAATAGTGAAGTTTGGAACTTATTATGAGCCCGTTTAACTAAAACATCCAGGAAAGGTAAACTATTATTTGTTTCGTTTTCACATGTGTACTTAATATTACTATGTTGTTTATTAAGATAATCAAGAAAAAGTTTTACGTGTGAAGGATGGTTAAATATTAAGAAAGAGTGTCATCCACGTATCTTCTGTAATATATGGGTTTAAAAACTACTAGGACAACTTTTCAACCAAATTTCTTCGTAATGGCAAAGAAATGCATTTGCTAGTGTTGGGCTTAACGGGGAACCCATAGCTACCCATCAATTTGGCTGTAAAGGTTGCTATTAAATAAGAAAGATTATCAAAACACACTATTTCGAAAACAAACTTTTACTGGCTTGGGAACCAATTATTTAAGTTGTATGTTTTATAAATATAAGATTAGTGCTATAGTAACATTATTAACAAGAAGTTACCGTATTTGTTCGGATTACTTTTCGTTAAACGAAGAATTTAAATTTTTAAAACAGTACTTTATTAACAATTACTACCCTTCTAATCTATTCGATAACCAATTAAAGAAATTTTTAAATAACACTTTTAATACTAAACTCCACATAACTACAGTACAAAAAGAAACCAGATATATTAAATTACCTTTTTATGGTTATTTATCATTGCGTATTCGAGGTGAATTGTCCAAACTGCTCAAGTCTAGTTATTCCCAAATAAATTTTAGATTCGCCTTCGTCAACCCACTTAAATTATCAAATTTTTTAAAGTTCAAAGATGAATTCCCCAAAACTGTATGCCCCAATGTTGTTTACAAATACACGTGCGACAGCTGTAAGGCTGCGTATATTGGCAGCACTCAACTCCAACTGGAGGTGCGCCGTTCTCAACATTTGGGCTTGTCAGTCCGTACCAACCGTCCCCTCAGTAGCCCTCCACAATCCGCAATTAGAAACCATAGTAATGAAAACAACCATCCCCTTCACAAAACTCAGTTTGAAATTTTAACTAGATCCAATAACCTCACAGAACTCCGAATGTTAGAATCTTTGTACATCTATAGAAACAAACCCTCCATTAACAATAATAGCTCATCCTACAAATTACAGCTTTTCTAACTAACCAACCGATTCTCATAGACATATCCTTTCTAATCCTCTGACCATCCAGTGTTCTCTTAGGCTTTGCCAAGTATGGAGGTGGATGTAAACATTGTGTCTTTACCTATTGAGGTAATTTAATTTGATTTTAATTTTTATAGTGATGAAATTTAAATGATTTTAATTTTGTATTGATGCAATTTTCATTTTGCTTTAAGGTTTTAATTTTAATGGTTTTAATATTGTATTGATGTAATTTTCACTTTTTACTTTTGTTTTAAGGTTTCAAGACTTAATTCACTGATGATGACAAAAGATTTGTCGAAACGTCTGAAGTACAAAATAAATGAAAATGTTTGCCGTTGTGTTGGTCCCTCTGTTCATATATATATATTATATATATATATCTATATATATATATATATATATATATATATATATATATATATATATATATATAAATTATACCCAATCATTTTATTTGTATTCGTTTAAATACAATTTAGCATATACCTTTTCTTACCTCTGCATGACGTCACGAGCAGACGACTTTCCGACCAGCAAAGAAAAAATTTACCCACAGGAAATAATTAAATGTTTATAAGTTTTATACGAATTAATAACTGCTGTCGATGTTATAGAGGTAGCCTTTGAATGGTCAGTCTTTTTATTTCTCTAATATATGTTACTAATTGACTCTTCGGTATAATTACACTCAGAATTAAGTTCTTAAGTTGAAATATATCTTTTCTCAATATGCAGTTTTTCTAATTGCCTTCGCCAAACCTTGAAGCTCCGCCCACCATGCCAAAAACGTAAGCAATGACGTCATGCAGAAGGAGATTATATATCTTGGGAAAAAGGTGAAATATATATATATATATATATATTATATATATATATATATATATATATATATCACGAAAGTAACACGTGAAAAATATTTATGATGAAAAGAACCACGAAGGAAAGTTAACACAGAATGGTGCTCAAGCGCACCTGACATTGGTCAGATGAGAAAGGATTTGCACACGCGTGTAAAACAGCATCAATATTCCGTTAGAACGGACAGTCGTCCAGTGCACTTTTTGTCCACTTGTCAAAGTTATCCCACTGTATTGATTGGAATAATGCTTCAATTTTGTTTCACTCTAGCAACATTGTTAATAGAAATATTCTTGAGTCTGCTATTATTCAACTTACAAATAATTTTAACATGAGCCAGGGTCTTTTTTCACTTGATCCTGTTGTTTCGAATTCGTTCAGAACGGATTTAGACAAGAAAGGCAAAGTGCTAAAACTTTGGTAGTTTTCCCTTAGAAATTTGTATGCTCCTCTTACAATCTTTATTGTTTAAAATTTTTTGTGACCTGTATATAATTCAGGTATTATCTAGAAAATTGGTTGTAAACAATCCGCTTGATCCTGTTGTTTTGAATTCGTTCAGAACAGATTTAGATAAGAAGGGCAAAGTGCTAAAATTGGTAGTTTTTCCTTACAGATAGACATGGGAGAAATACCGGGCATCCTGAAGAGCGCGAACATAGCCCCAATATATAAAGGAGGAGATCGATCCGAGGCCAAAAACTATAGGCCAGTGTCGCTTACATCTCATCTCACTAAAATATTTGAAAGAATAGTTAGACAGAAAATCTATGACATTTTGGAAACTCAGAAAAAATTAAATGATAACTACCATGGGTTTCTGTCAGGCAGATCATGCCTATCACAACTAAAGGAACACAACATTATTGATGCACTGGAAAGTAATGAAAACTATGATGTAATATACACAGACTTTGCCAAAGCGTTCGACAAGTGTAACCATGGAATCATAATGCATGAACTGAAATATATGGGAATAACAGAAAAAATAGGGAAATGGATATATAATTTCCTTAGTGAGCGGCGGCAAGTTGTTGCAGTACAAGGAGTATCTTCATCAGAATCAGAGGTCCTCAGCTCAGTACCACAAGGAACAATATTAGCTCCATTACTCTTCATAATCATGCTGACATAGATGAGGACGTTACCAGAGACAACACAGTAACATCCTTTGCCGATGACACAAAGATCAGTAGAAAAATAAGAAACCCAGAGGATATAGGATCTCTACAAACCGACATGAACAGAATCTACAAGTGGACGGAAGACAACTATATGAAGTTTAACACTAAGAAATTTCCGCTGTTACTGTACGGAAAAAGAGAGGACCTAAAATCCATGGAATATTATACCCCAAATAGACAGGAAATTCAGAGAAATTCTAAAGCAAAAGATTTAGGGGTTGTAATGACTGATGATGCGAAATTTGGAACGCAAAATAAGATAGCAGTAAACAGAGCAAAGAGAATAACTGGGCAGATACTGAGAACTTTAAACGAAGGGATAGGAATATAATGATTCCTCTACTAAAAACACTGATCATACCCAAATTGGAATACTGCTCGGTCCTAACATGCCATATAAAAAAAGAAGACATTAGACAGCTAGAAGGGATTCAGAGAAGCTTCACAGCCAAGATCAATGGGTGCAAAGAACTAAATTACCAGGAAAGGTTTCACGAATTAAACCTATATTCACTGGGAAGGAGAAGAGAGAGATACACCATATTTACACTTGGAAAATAATGGAGAAATTAGTCCCTAATCTTACTCTGAACCCTGTAACTCCCTAAACAACAGTGGAAAGTAGAAACGGAAGCCTAGATTAAAGGCTAGACAGGGAACATCCTTAACACTGAAAGAAAATGGTTTTGTTGTGAGAGGACCAAGACTGTTTAATCAGCTGCCCAAAGACCTAAGGAACACGAGTGGTGTTGCAGTGGACGTCTTCAAAAGAAGATTAGACGCCTGGCTCAGAATAATCCCCGATGAGCCGAGCGAACCTGGCTATGTGAGGTGGAGAGTACAAGAAACAAACTCACTACTTCACCAGGCCAACTCGAGAGAAGGGGCGACAAGCTTAACCTTCGTGAAATGAGGAATCATCGCACGAAACCTTTGAAAGGTTGAAAGGTATGGGATTGAACTCAGAATGGTTCCCTGAGGTTTTTATGATACACACAGACCGTACATGGAACGAGGAACTCTTCTGGGAAAATTGAATTCACTGTAGTCCGAATTAGTAATGGTAAATGACAAACACTATAGTTTTTTACTTTTTCATGATGTTAGCCCAACGTGGCAATGGGTCACTCGCAAAGAGACCCCAAAAATATAGCCTCCCTCACCAGCTATCTGCAAAGCAGATAGGATCCAGCTTTGGGACAGAACCTAAGATCCTGTCCCAAAGCTGGATCCTATCTGCTTGGCAGATAGCTGGTGAGGGAAGCTATATTTTTTGGGGCCTCTTTGCGAGTGACATGTTGGACTAACATCATGAAAAAGGAAAAACCTATAGTGTTTGTCATTTATCATTACTTATTCAGATATAGTGGGTTTAATTTTCCCAGAAGAGCTCCTCGTTCCATGTACGGTGTGTATGTATTATATATATATATTATATATATATATATATATATATATATATAATATATATATATATATATATATAATAAATATATATATATATATATATATATATATATATATATATATATATATATATATATATATATATATAATATATATATATATATATATAATTTATTTATTTATTTATATAAAGTTTATGGCTGCAGGCTATGTAAACCATCAGCCGAACATATTCTATTTTTTAAGTGAACCTTTGCATCCAAACTTTCAGAAATGGAAATAAAATTGCTGAAAGGGATGAAATGTAAGTTATAAAATAAAATATAAGTTCTGTTCCTATAATAATAATATAATAATAATAATAATAATAATATTAATAATAATAATAATAACCCTCCATAAAATTAGAGAATTATAAAGGAAATCCTTTTTAAAAACCTACATAACTATCAATGTCGCATTCTCTTTCGTGCTGGCGTTGTCACCAAACGATTTTTTTCACTCTCAGGGGGCAGGGAATCCCCTTCAACATTAAAGGGTTGACAGTCACTTTAAAAAACAGGTGTCCTAAAGGTGTGACGGGTATCCTAAAGTTCTTTTGTACAGTAGCGGGGAAAAGTTCGTCTGCGTCTTTATATGGCTATGTATAATATGTTACAGAGTTACAGAGTTACAGGCTAACAAAGACCCTAAGGTCCACTCTAAGCTAGCTCAAGAAGGAAGTAGAAAAATAGAAATAGCAAATGAAAATAAAGAATATTGAAAACTTATACCACGCTTACAATTATAGACGTGAAAAACTTTTACAGAGGACTAGCAGTAATAGTAAAGTATGGAACAGACAAAGCTCTCTCCCTCCTCCACCAGCCACTGCTGACAGAAAATAGTGGTAAAATGAGCTTTATAGGAAAGTAGAAAAAAGTATAATGAAGACAATAGTTTTAGAGTTCATTCACACCACGCGTACACTTATCTCGCGTACTCGGTTACGCGTTACGTTAGAAGACCATCCATTTTTTTTTTATATATTTCTTATTTATTACGTCGTCATTGCATCATTTCTCCGTAGCCTGCCAAAGCCACGTACCGAGAAACCCACTTTAAAAAATTTACTATTTTCATTGCCATTTTTTGCACTGAACTTATTCAGATAAAGAAGCACTGATCCAAAGGTACTTCCAGCTGGTCAGCACACACGAATTTAGGAATTCCCAAGGAAATATACACTAAGAAAATGAATTTCGCCCTTTTTCAAGAAGATTTATTATATAGTAATTTATATTGCGTGCTTCGCATAGGAATTACCTGGATAAAGTGGCACTGATCTAGAGAGAACCTCCAGCGTGCCAGCTCCTATTTAAGAATTCCCCGTGCATAATGGGGAATAATAATGCATAATATTCATAATTTTGTTCTTACGAAATTTTTATGTATAATATTTAAAACTAAAGTTCGTTGTAACTGACTAGCTACCAAATATATATATATATATAATATATATATATATTATATATATATATATATATATATATATATATATATATATATATATATATATATATATATATATATAGGGTGTCCATAAATGATTACCCTGATTAAAGCATGCTATAACTTTTAAATAAACACTCGTATTCAAACACAGTTTTAATCATAAGTAGATAAACATACAAAGTTTTGATACATAGTTAATGAACTTAATAAGCTTCCACATGTGCACCCCTAGTGGCACGTAAAATGTCTAAACGGTATTGTAGGTCTCGAGATCCTCGAGACCGAGACCGATCTCGAGACCCAATTTGCAGATCTTCGATCTCGGTCTCCGCTATTTAGATCTCGGTCTCGATCTCGGTCTCGACAGACGCGGTCTCGGTTTTTCTCCCCGAGACCTTTCGAGACCTCTCGAGACCGTAATGAAAAATATATGTTATTGGCATACTCATGATGGTTGATGGCTTGGTTGAACAGACACAATTCAGAATGTTTATGAAAGTTTGTAAAAGTAAGGGACTCTAGGTATTCACTAATCAGTCACCCTGTTTTGAGTTGCCACGTTTGTCTTGCGGGGGGCTGTGGGTCTGGATTTTTTAGGTTAGCGCTACAAAAAGTTTGCCCCCCCGCCCCCGTCAGATTAATTTTATTGAAAATGGAAAGACTAAATAGAGAATTATATATATTATATATATAAGTATATACCGGGTGTCCGAGAATTATCTGTACAATTTTTGGCTGTTATTAAAAGTCAACCATGAAGTGTAGAAATTCCAGTGTTTGTCCCATTTTACAGAGAAACTCATTAAGTTTTTTCTGATAACAAGTTTTGACAAGTTTTTTCTTTTTTGTACGCGGGTGACAGACATTGATGATTTAAAAGCAAGAATCACAGCTGCTATTGAGCGAATTGATGTGGATATGCTGCAGCGTACATGGCAACATTTGGTTATCGATTGGATGTTTTGCGAATCACTGATGGTGCACATATCGAATGTTGTAACAACGTTACTTTAATAAAAGAAACTTTGAAAATACAGATTTTAAATAATCTTGTTTAAGAATTTTACGTGTGTTATCAAGAATTTTTATTAAAAGATGAAATTGTACAGATAATTTTCGGACACACTGGAATTTCTAAAAAACTTGTCAAAACTTGGTATCAGAAAAACTTAATGAGATTCTCTGTAAAATGAGACACACTGGAATTTCTACACTTCATGGTTGACTTTTAATAACAGCCAAAACTTGTACAGATAATTCTCGGACAACCGGTATATAAGGCCACTTAGTGTTGCCAAACGGCGTGTCAACCTCTGTGGCGTGATAAAAACGATTATCCTCCCATCCAATGTATTTGAAAAAAATAAAATGTTTCACACAAAAATAATGCAGAAATACAGCATAAAGAAAACAGGACTGATAAATCAATAAAGCATAGAATAACTTAACATAGTCTAATTTCATAAAACAAATGAAAGGGCATGAGCTTATATAATCTATATATAGTGTGTGTGTGGCTATTCGGAGGGTTGACTCCCAAGAAATCTCTTCATCAAGCTTCCCATCATCTGAGAACTCTGAAACCAAACCCGACCAGCGCCTCCTACTATGATACATTTATTGCAAAAGGGAACATCGCTACTGCTATATAAAACTATAAAACTTTCTCTGGCTAGCTAAATAGATATTCCGCGATTTACCTGAAAAGTCCTAAGATTCTATACTGTAAACCCAAGTAGCGTCCCTAAGATTGAAAAACATCTATTCGGAGGTTTGGTTCCCGAGAGAACCCATCAAGCTTCCCTTCTCTACCAATGGGTTATCATCTGAGAACTCTCAGTGTTCTGAAACCAGACCCATCCAGCGACTCCTACTACATTCAATGACAAAGGCAACATTACTACTACTACTACTACTACTACTACTACTCTATCTAACTAGCCCTCAGGCAGCACCCTTTTAATAATGAAAAAAATGGAAGGAGCAAAAGAAAGAAGGGGAGAGAGGAGTGGTTCCCAAAATAGTTTACATAGATATTCGCAAGTTTCACTCCCAAGAATGGCCATCTATTAGAAACACGCAAATAAAAATTAAAAAAAGTTAAAAAGTCTCATTTGAGAATTCCCAGTGCTCTGATACCAGAGCCTCCTACTACATTTACGATGAAAAGGAACATCACTTTCCCAACTCCACCCCAACCCCCTTTGTAGGTTTATTCGGAGGTTTTGATTCCCGAGAGTTCTCACAATGACAACACCAGTGCTCTGTTATCAGACCAGACCAGCGACTCCTACTACATTTACATCTTAAAGGAAATCACTGCTTCTATCTCAATAAATAAACACTAATATTTAAAGAGTAGCCATCCTTTATATTTAATTAGCTATTCGGAGGTTTTGACCCCTAGAATTCCCATTAAGCTTCCCGCCTCTACCAATGGAGTATCATTTGAGAACTCCCACTGCTCTGTAACCAGATCCAATCAGCACCTCCTACTACATTTAAAACAAAAAGAAACTCGGCCACTCCTCATATAACTAAAAATCACATCCCCAATTTACTCGCCCTTTAATGCAAATTGATGCTACTAAAATACCTATCTAACCTATTCCTAAACATATTAACTGAAGTGCTTGACACCACCCCCGCGGGTAAGCTATTCCACCTCTCGACTATCTTATAGGTGAAAAAGCCCCTCTCAACGTTTGTCTCAAATCTTTTACCTCTTATTTAAAGCCATTGTGTCTCGTAATGTTCCTATCGTCAAAATTAAAGAAATTCTCACAATTGAATTTTGAACTTCTTAAATGCCGAGTTTCAAGCGTACACAAATTCACAAATAAAGAATATATAAATGAGAAATAATATGCGAAATAATAAATATATAAATGGTACACTTTAAATGGTATGAGATATTTAGTTATATATATTTATTAATTTTATTCTAAGCCTTGGCTAGTAAAGTCTTTCAAGATTGAGATTCAGCCTGTGACCTTGCATCTTCAGTCTAGTCCTCTTGATATAGTACAATAGGGCTTCTCTAGGTTCAATCCTCAAATTAGACAACCTATACTTGAGAAAAGACACTGGTAAGTTAGAAAGGGTTCGGGCTCGAGCAACCAAACTGAATCCAGAACTGAGAAGTAAAATATTTAAGGAAAAATTAGTTGAACTAGATATGTATGCACTTGAAAAACATCGACCTATAGGAGAACTAATTCGAATATTTAAAACTGATAAGTGGCTTTGATAATGTATATTACAAAGAGTTATTTGATAGCGATACAGATTAATTCCAAGAAGAAATGAATATAAATTGAAACTCAGTTTTTAAGAGTAATGCTGTGAAAACAATTCTTTCACATAAACTTAAACCTATATTGATAATAATAATGATAATGATAACATTTATTGACAGGAGACAAATCCCATAAACAGTGGAGTATCCACGAAGGTAATAAACAATTTTTTTTTATGAAGAAGGGAGGGAACAAGGGCAAATGCCGGCAAAAGCGTCTCCACATAGAGCAAGAAGAGAGCAAAATTCAAGGTCCAAGGCTTTCGAGATACCTGGACACTCTACGTTTTAAATATTGCAGATCATAGACAGGAGGAAATATGTATTGAGGAAGATCGTTCCACAGTTCACCGGTTGAGTTGATGAAAGATTGAAAATAGCAACTAACCCTTGCGTTAGAGAGTTGGACAGAAAAGGAATGAGAATGTGTCGAAAGTCGGGTACTGCGTGCTCTCCTTAAAGGAGGAGGTATACCGTTAGAGAGTTCAGAAGAGCAATGTCCGCTATCATAGCGATAGTGAAGAGAGAGTGAGGCAACATTGCGACGAAGGATGAGGGGACTGAAGACAGTGAGTAAGAGGCGGGAAACTGATGAGACGAAAAACCTTCGATTTCACCCGGTCAAGTAGAGCTATGTGGGTTGGGCTACCCACACATGAAAAGCGTACTTCATACAGAGGCGAACAAGACCCCTGTACAGAGACAGCAACTGAGTTGGGTCAAGAAACTGCGGACTGGTACAGCACACCTAACCTCCTAGAGCTGTTTCAGAAAGAGAATATGTGTGACCTTTCCACGAAAGATCACGAGAAAAGGAAACGAGTACACACATAAAGGAACTGAGTTTTGAGACACTAAAAGCCACAAGGTTTTCTCTGGTCCATTCAGAGATAGTAGAAAGATCAGAGGTCAAGTGCATCATAGCTGTTCCACACGAGCATTGAGTGACTGTTGAGAGGGACGTTAGGTGAAACGGGTGGAAAAGTGAAGAGTGGAATCATCGGCATAGGAGTGGATAGGACAGAAAGCGCGACTTATTGATCATTGACAAATAAAAGGAAAAGAATGGATGACAGGACAGAGCCCTGAGCAGGCCCGGATCTAGAAGAATGCGGGCCCGTGGCTAATTATTTTTTTTGGGGCCCCCCTTGGCTACAATTTTTATTATATAAGCATTATAAGCTTTGTTTACGAGGAAAATTAAAGGTTTTCAGAACAAACATATTACTTTACTTTATTTATTTAGTTTTCAGAACAAACATATTATTCTCCCTACCCAAAAACCTCATCTTCCCCACGCAAAGGCAACCACGTTCAGCACAGTACAAAATCACATTGAGCGAACGCTCCAGAATGGATACCCAATAGCTTTTCTCCATCCTGATGCTTGTTTCAAGTTTCTCATCAATGCAGCCTTGCGCAGAAACACGTTGTGCAAATGCAATTGTAGAATTCCAGTGCATTTGTGTTTTTTCATGTCGTTCCATCATTAGACCAGCATGCTTCCAGTTATCAAATCCATTGACGAAATCAGTATTTCCAGCTGAGAATAGGCGGCAGTAGAAGCAAAAAGCTTTACCAGTTGCGGGTGAGTAACAAAGCCATGAACGTTCTGTTTTTTCCTTTGTCAATGGATGCACGGCTGCACGCGAATAAACATATTTGTCCAAAATAACGATGCTGATCTTTGTAACACGCTTTGATGCTGAGAAATTGGCGTCCTTATGCGGCAGCGTAACCGAAGTGGACATTTTCCTTCTCCCGACTCAGATTCAATTAGTTGAGCTGTATCTCTGGTTGTACAGGCTGCAACCATAGTCCAACATCCAACACAAAATCAGCGGTTTCGGATTGCTGCGACGTTGAGGCCCTTCTGTTTCCAAGGTAGATGAAGGGACATTTACAGGGACAGACGCTGGAACAGCTTCATGGATAGTAGACAAAGTAGCGGCTCATGGATAGACGAAGTAGCACCTTCAGTGACAGGCGAAGCAGAATCTTCAGAGCCAGACGTAGTGGCAGTAGCCGCAAAGTACTGTTTAATAGACTTTGTTTCTGCGATGACCTTCTGTAGAGACTCAGCTTTTGCAGTAGCCTTCTTTGTTTGCTACTTCCACTTTCGTAAGATCGCTTAGACATTTCACCTCACAATAAAAAATCTGAAATAATAATAATAAATGAAATTAGTAAATGTAATAATAAATGTAAAAACCTAAAATTAAAATAAATAATGTAGAAAATTTGGGGGCCCCCCTCAAATGCGGGGCCCGTGGCTGCAGCCCACATAGCCCACCCCTAGATCCGGGTCTGGCCCTGAGGAACACTACTCTTAAGAGTTTTCGGGGGAGAACAGCTATAGATCGGCCAGAAAGGAAATTAGAGCTGAAGGTACAGATAGGAAGATAAATACCGAAGGACGGCAGTTTGGAAATTAACGGTTTGTGCCAGACTCTATCAAAAACTTTCGATATGTCTAGCGCAACAGCAAAGGTTTCACCGAAATCTGGAAAGGAGGATAATGACAGGAGAAACGGGAGTTTCTAATGTCCCCCCCTTCCCGCTTCCGGGAGTACTTCCCTGGTTGACTGCTGTTTACAATCTTTCCAAGAGATACAACTAATTAAACAATAAATTTAAAGAAAAAATAGAGGCTATGCTAATAAGGGAAAAACAATAATACACGTAATGAAACGCGTAATAATAAAATTAATAATATCGGCTTTTCAAAGGTAGTAACTAAAAAAATTGCTTATGAAAATAAAAATTAAAATAAAAAGGTTTATTGGCAGACTATAGTCCATATGACAAATATTATTAACACAATGACAGTTCACATACTAGGGATAGAAATACATAGAGTTGATTAGAAATAATACAGTATTGTCGAGGTTAAGTGGAGCTACAGACAGACGTTTTCGTACCAAGAATTCCATAGCTTAGAGGATAAACGGCAGGACTCATGGATAGCGTGGATAATCGGGTTGGTTGATTTTTTAATTCTTTGCATTAGAGTACGTCTTGTTACCTCCGGGAAGGTCGGGACATTGCGGGTAGCAAACATTCGCGAAGCTGAGCATCTCTGGGGTAGTTTATGTAAGAGTCTAAAAGACCTGTTGTACAGCAAATTTAGGGTTCTGCCAGAACCTTTTTTATAATTCACCCAGAGTTGCTGTCCGTATATATTAATGCAAAAAGTACGAACGAGAGTGTCTTTAGCTTCACTTGTACAGAACCGAAAATTCCTTATAGTCATATTCGCTTTAGCACAAAGGCTTCGAGATTGTTTTCTTATATCTGAGTCATCACTCAAGGAGCTGGTGATAGTTTAACCCAAATACTTAAACTCTTGTACCTCCTCAATTACTTCACCTTTCATTTTAAACCTAATATCAGCTGACTGCTTACAGCTTTTAGGATGAAATTGCATAATCTTAGTTTTTGTAACATTAAAAAGAATATCATGATTCTGCGAATACACTTGGCAGACTTTTAGTAGTCGATCCAGACCTTTAACAGAGGGACTTATTAACAGCATATCATCGGCATAAACTAAGTTATTTATCGTTGTGTTATCTATACAACATCCTACTGTTGCCTCATTAAGTGAAGCAATGAATCCGTCAATATACACATTAAACAGCATAGGAGAGAGGAAGAAGCCTTGTCTCATCCCGCAAGAGGAGCCAAAACATTCGGATAGTACATTGCCCCACCTAACGGTAAAAGATTGGTGGGAATACCAAAATTTCAATAAATTTAATATGTACATGGGAACCTTCCTGTCTTCTAGTTTTTTAAATAAAATATTAGGGTTCACTCTATCATATGCCTTACTTATATCTAGGAAATAGCTATAAATAGTTGAATTACTGTCAGTGTATTTAGATATTATTTCTTTAAGTACATAGATACACAGTTCATTTGAGTGGGACCTTTTAAAACCAAACTGATTAGGAGATGTCCATAGGTAACCATTTAATCGGAGTAACAAGAGTTTTTCTAGTAGTTTCGATAAGCAGGAAGCGACAGCAATAGGCCTGTAATTATTGCTGGACAAAATGTCTCCATACTTATTTTTTTAAGAAACAGAAACATTTAGGGAATTCTTAACAACACTAAACCATTCCACAGATACATCCAGGCTATACAAGACTATAAACAGCATTACCCACTCTAACATCGGCATTCACACCTCACACGCGGCTATCTGTCGCAGCCAAAATAATATCCTAACATATACACAACAAGCTAACATTCTAGTTAATCACTACGCAAAGATAAGTTACTTAAACAGAGACAACAACCAGAAACACGCATACAGACAAACAGCCAGACACAAGAAAACCTACAGACTCGACACGACCATTACACCGTTCAATACAGACCAAACCACCAAGATCATAAAAAATATTAAGAATTCGAAGGCAACTGGACCAGACAACATACACCTTAAACACTTGGGCCCACAGGGAATACTAGCTCTCAAACATCAGCACATATTCATACCAACACTGTATTGCTCCTGACGTATGGAAACAAGGTAAAATTATTACACTACTCAAACCAAACAAAAATCCAACAGAACCAGCTTCCTAGAGACCCATTACTTTACTATGCACACCTTCCAAAGTAACATAAAGACTAATTTTACAAATCACCAACCCACACATACCACTATCGCCTACTCAACATGGATTCAGACCTCACCACTCAACCACGACATTACTCACTAACCTCACGCAGCACATCATGGATGGCATCAACTCCAGACGACCAGCTCAATGTACACTATCAACAACAATAGACATTAGTAAAGCATTTGATGCTATCCCACGCTTTCCTCTCATATACAAAATACTCAACACAAACATGCACAATAACACCAAAAGGTGGCTGAGCAACTTCTTTCAGGAAGATACTCACATGTCACATTTAATGGCAAGTCATCCAAAAACAAGCTTTTTCCGAACGGAGTCCCTCAAGGCTCTGTTCTCTCACCAACACTTCAACTTATACATGCATGACATTCCAACACCCATAGATAACAAGCTTACCTTATAATCATATGCAGATGACATCACTCTAACATCCACCCACAACAACATTGACACCGCTATAAATAACCTACAAACATATCTAAACAGTATACAAAACTGGCTCACACACAATAGACTCAAAGTAGCGCCCACAAAATCAACCATCACCTTGCTAACAAGCAACACAAAAGAATCCCAGATAACTCCACAGATTACGCTAAACAGCATCAACATTCCACACACTCACAGGACCAAAATACTTGTGGTCACATACAACACATTATCTTTTGCAAACCACATTCAGGACATTAAAAACAAATGTACGTCAAGACTTAACACGCTTAGGATACTACCAGGCGAAAACTTTGGACACCAGCAGGAAACATCATCACTCATATACAAACAATATATTCGCTCAGTTATGGATTATTCTAGCCCATGCTGGGCACCCATTATTATCTCAGACATACACATAAACACCTTACAGATAATACAAAACAACGCACTTCGTGTCATTACAGGATGTACTCAAACAACACCAATAGAACACCTGTATACAGAAACAAAAATACTGAAAGTTAGGGAGCATTTAGACATGAGGCGAACACAATTCATGGCAGCAACGACAACTAACCCATAACACCCTTGCCACTACATGTACAATCATGCACCGACACCTGACACCTCGCACCATTAAGGTAACACCAGAGAGACATTATAACCAAATACTCCATTCCATACCACGCCCCACAGACATCACACAGTACAGAAAACACATACACACACACCTAACCCACAAAGCACTGACACGACTCGGTCCGAATGCGGTCCTAGGTGCGAAGCCGCCACCCATTAACAGGTCAGAGATCAGCCTGAGCAGATCGGATCGAGTTAACTTAGCACGATTCCGATGTGGACATCACCCCAACTTACTGACATATAAACACAGACTAGACAACTCCACAGATGACACCGGCCACCTGTGCCAGGACACACCACAAATAACTAAACACATTATGACAGACTGTACCGCTCTAGCACAACATAGAACACAACACAACATCACTAGTGCGCTGAACCTCTGGTCCATTCCGGAGAGGGTGATCGGTTACCTGCGTGCCGCCGGCTTGCTCGATCAGGGTGGGCTGATCAGCTAAACAACAACAACAACAACTTATTTTTGACCAGGGGCAAGATATATACCTTCATGAACTCTGCAGGGATATAGCTATGAGCAAGCATGGCTGATAAGAGCAATGATATATGCAGACATACCACGTCATTGTCATATTTTAGGTGCTCATTCGATAGGTTATCTACCCCTGATGCAGAACCAGTCTTTAACTCTTTAATCAACCTCTTTACTTTAGGAACTGATATCAAAGTATTTTCCCTTGTCCCTTCCACAGGCGTTTCCCTGCAGTCTATCTTAAAATTATCCCTACTCACACTGCTAAGAATGTTACAGTAGTGGCTTTTCCACAGCTTTGCAATTTCATCCTACCCCGACACCCCCATCGATTGTCGGAGGGAGGACACTTTTGACACCCGTTTGATTCTTAACAAATTTCTAAAATTTATTATCGTTATTTATGCGAGCTTCACAGGCTTTTGATGATCGAATAGACTCTTCTTCCTGTTTACATCGCCTTATGGCCGCTTTATACTGATCCCTACTTCTACACATATTCATGTATACTGGTCCTAATCTGGGTCTACCATGAAAGCACCACAAATCTTAGGCGTCTTTCGATTCCCTCTTCAGGGGGGGGGGGGCAATAAAATAATTCCATCCAGGAATAATCTTAGTATGATAGTTGTAAGATTTAATCAGGGGGCTTCCTGCTTCTCTTAACAGGGATACTACCTTACTATAATACCTATCTATGAGTTTACAGTGATTTAATTAACAAAGCTGCTGAAAAGCCGATTACTGTTTACATTTTGCATACGCAAACGCGTGATATATATATATATATATATATATATATATATATATATATATATATATATAAAATGAAGCCAAGTGATTTTTGAGGTGGAAACCTTAATCGAATAAGGAACAGCAAGACTAGTCAGCATGCAAACATTTAATATTCAAAGCTTTCGACGATGACATTAGAAAATGTTGGAAACTTTGAATATTGAATGTTTGCATACGGACGAGGCGTGTTGTTCCTTTTACACACACACACACACACACACACACACACATGGGATGAATTTCACAATTATACACGTGAAATGAATGAATGATGTAAACCCATTCCCTGACAAGTGTACTTCTGAATACACGAGAGGCCTTGGAATCATTTTTCCTTTTCCTTGTGGGTTTACATTATATATATTTATATATTTATTTATTATTTATTACGCGACGACTACTATTTATATATTTATTATTCTGCATATAATACATAAAAATAAAGGGTCGGGGAGGGGGGGGGGGACTTTGTGAATTTTATTTTTTATTTTTAACCAATCATATGAGCTCTAAATCTTTTACCAATCAGCATCCAAAATTTCCCGAATGAGCTTTCAACATATTCATACATAACGATCCATATAAAGGCACCGACGAACTTTCCTCCAAAACTGTGTCACGCCAAGCCCTAAATCTAAAGAAAATGTTGTATTATATCGCTAAATATAAATTTCTCCCAACTTTCCCCAGTAATTTCTAATGATTATGATCTAAACTTATCATTAAAAATTTTTACTATATTTTTCTAATAAATGTTTCGCTAAACACTTGGTTTTACAGGCGACGAAATGTTTCATATATTTAGATTTGTTCAAACTTTCTGAACGTTGTTCAGTATTGAGCAATGAAATGCTAGCAAATTGCTGAGGCAGATGCTTAGCAAAATGTTTAGCAACTTAAAAAAAAGTTTAAAAAAAAAAAATATATATATATATATATATATATAAGAAAGAACTCTTACAATGGGAAATATACAATTGTTAATACAGCAGACGCAGGATTTAGTGTCCCCGGATATTGTGCGTCGCCGCTTATAGTGTCTCAAAACTAGGAAACAGTTACTTTTACATGGTAATTGCTATGGATAGAGTGTCTCTGATTACGCTTATAGTGTCTCTTTTCAGCTAGTATAGTCTACTTGGCAGCTCTAGTTTACAGTGGCGCCTCACTTGTATTTGTGATGCCGTGATGTTTACGGGTTTGCTAGATGGCCATGGAAGGAAACTGTTTTGTTTTAATGTAAAATGAACATAGTTTTGATGTTTCAGTTGAATTGTAAAAACATTTTTAATGAGAAATTACATAGTTGAATAAAAACAATTTTAATAAATTTTAATAAAAACAATTTTAATGAGAAATTACATAGTTGAATAAAAACAATTTTAATAAATTTTAATAAAAACAATTTTAATGAGAAATTGCATAATAAAGGTGTTTATGTTGTAAATATATTGATATACAGTATATATTCACTATTTTTAACCTTGCAACCCTCGAGAGACCAAACTGTGGATATAGTGTCTCATCGGATATAGTGTCCTTTTGGCTTGTCACCGAGTGGGACACTATAAACGGCGTCTACTGTAATTATTTTTGTACTCGTTGATATAAAATAGAAAATTTCCAAATAAATTCGAATAAAATAAAGTTGACTATGTAACATCATTAAATAAAATAGATACCTTTAACTACATACTATGACAATAACTTCTCGTGGCTAAAAGTTTATAGGGTTTAGTAAAATTTTGAGGAGGAAGTGTGCAGATGCAAGATGCAAGCTATAAAATGGCTTGGAATCGAGCTTTATTCCATAAACTTTGGAACTAAAACGCTTGTATTTTATTATACAAACCTTTAGAACATGCACTAAATTATTCAGCTTTTCGCGATGCACCCAAGTTTTATATACAGGATGATCACCTTAAAAGTATGCACTGTAAAGTTTGTTATAAGTGTGCAGAACAAAATTTTAATTTAGTGACCGCATATATATATATATATATATATATATATAATATATATATATATATATATATATATATATATATATATATATATATAATTCTTCCGCCCTGTGAAGCGGTAACACGTGTTTGGATCGAAGTCCGTATAAAAGCTAATCAATAATGAAAATCTAGCAGCAAATTATCATTTGATAATTGCTAGTACCTATTTGAATAGCTAGTGCACGCAAAGTGATATTTTCTTAAGTGGTGAAAGTACGACATACATCATAGAACGTAAATGAAGGAAATTATTCTTTCTCGATTAGTTCCATCTGAAAACAAAATTTATGTGTCCATCCATACAAATTAATTTTGTTTTTACCCAAAATTTAAATCGAGGACAATTAGATGTGAACTTCGTCAGTTTCTCTTTGATTTTAACTGCCTGAATTAGAAAGATGAAGACATCACTCTTATAGCAAGCGCCAAACAACTAAATGGAGTAAAATATTTCTGTAAAAGATGTATAACGGAAATAAATTCGTTTACGTTTTATAAAACAGAAAGAGATACTGAGGAAGCAGCGAAAGAAGAGAATATAAATGATGGGCAGAAAGAAACAGGAAAAGAGACGAAGAAAAATGAAGCAGATACAAACACGTAACATGTCGGAATACCGACATATAAATAGGGCAAAAAATTATTGCAATAAAAAAGCTAAAAGAAACACGTAGATCAGTTAGAGAATACAAGCTTGAAGCGTGAATAGAGTAAAGAGCGAAAAAGAAGTGGAAAATCACAATAATAGACAGGTTATGTCCGAAAAAGGAAATGAAACAAACAACAAAAACAAAGGCCCGAAGTGATAATGTTCAAAGAACTGTATGTACAGTATATATGATGCAAAGGGCTTTTGCAGATATAAGAAAGGACAGTATGTATATGAACACCCTACCATGTGCAATTTCTATTATAATAACGGTCAGTGGAAATTTGGCTACAGCTGCAAATTTTATGATCCCACCATTTCCAAGTTCTATGCAAGGCAGGGGGGGGGGGTCTACAATATAGTAAAAAATGATACTTTCATCACCTCCCAACAAACTCAACGGACAAGAGGAAAAATGGTAAGAAACCTATGAATACAAACCAAGGGGCAAATTTCCTCGACATCGCAGAGACACAATATGGATATGAAGCCTCATTCAGCACATACAGTCGACACAATTGAGAACCTTCGAGCCAATTCGTTACCAAGCAAGAAACTACCAGAACGGGTAACAGAAAACAGAGCTTTCTTGGGGGATAATAGGAATAAAAAACACGCGACACTGAAAGAAATTGAATTTGGAATACTCGAAGGACAACGCAAAACAGAAAAATAAATATAATCCTGGCAAATATTCAAGGGCTAAGACCGAACCACATGATAAACAAAGTTTCATACCTGCAAGGATTTATGGAAGAAACAAGGACTGACATCGCATGCCTCACAGAAACACATCTTAAGGACTGCCAAGGAGATTGTGAAAACTGCGAATACTGTATAGGTTACAACATACATACTACGAGCTGACAGATTAGAAATACGGAAAGGTGGCTGTGCTATATAAATTATTGTTTCCGTCATATGAAAGCCATATGATGGAGACAATACTAAGTAAATCAAACAGCTATGTGGAGCTCTTAGCAGTAAACATTGAAAAACTTAACGTGATACTAATAGTCATGTATAGACCTCCGAACACTCCAACTGCAAAGTTCTCTGAAGCCACTGCCAACATCAGAAACAGTGATGTAGTTGAGACCACCATAGCCGAGGCCGAGACCAAGACCGAGACCAGATAAAAAGGTCTCGAGACTGGTCTCGAGTCCCACATCACTGATCAAAAACCTAATAAAGTCCTTAAACACCCAATCCCCGAATATAATACCAGCGGAGCTTTTAATTTCCTATTTATAAATACAAAAGAATGGGAAGAAATGTGTATATATACACGAGGACAAGGGGGGCACGAGAGAAGACCAGGCGCAAACGAAAATGTTAATAGCTCTAACAAATGAATTTATATTAGCACAGGAAATAACAGATAACACCAGAAAAAAATAACTGTTAAGCTGGTATTCACGTACAACATCAACTTAATGACATTAAATAACATCAACAAATATTTCAGACCACAACATTATCGAGGTATCCACTTAGCTGGTGAGAGTACTAAAAGAAAATAATCATATTGAAGAAAGAAGCAAATTTGAGATTTTTAATCTAAACTCTAAAACTATAAATTGTGAAGAAATCAGATCCTATCTGGCACAAATAGAGTAGAAAACAGTCTTAGAGGATAAAACAACCGAATAAATACTAATAACCTTCGAAAAAAGACGCTGGAAATCTTAGAAAAATATGTCCCGAAAGAACAGTCAAAGGGAAAGAGGAACTATTTCGAGAGGTAAAAGTGAACACTATTCCGCAAGAGAAGGAGAGTAACCACAAAGTTAATTAACTGCACAGACAACAACACCATAAACGTGATACAAGTAAAATTGGAAAGTATAAACAGGGAAATACAAATCTTAATTAAGGGCCATTCAGAATGAGAAGAGGAAGATGCGGTGAAAACAATAAAAGATAACCAAAAATACTTCTATGGCTTCGTGAAAAGAAAAACAAAATGTTGATCACTATCCTACCATTAACCCCTTCAACCTGGTTTGCGCATTTTCTATTGCAGCCTCGTTTCCGGGGGGGTTGAGGGAAAGGGGAAACTTTATCATTTACACACTTCACAACGTAATCAATTACATCACCACCAATAAATACCTTGAAACACGCACTTACACTTTCAAAATCAAATACAATATCCGGATTTACACCCATAAAAGAACGATGTAATGGCGGCTTGTCACTAGTCTAGGTCTTTAGTCTCCGAACACATTGGCAACTCGTTTCCAGTTTCGATCTAATTCAACTGGTTCATTTTCCCTTTCACTCCCAGAAATGTCACTAAAGTCACTAAGATCATCACTCTCATCGTCCTCAGAAGGAATATAATCAGTATCAGAATCACTAATATTAGTAATATCAGTCATTATGAAATATCATATAAATCAATCAGAAAGCGCGAATAATCACCCCGAACGACAACTCAGTAAACACTGGAATGCCCCTATGACACGTCATTAATTAAACATTAACCACGCCCACATGAATGTACTTGATTACTATTGGCTGGTGAATTTAACTCAAGAAGCCCTCCTAGGAGTCACCAATACATCAACAGTCTTCTCCTAGATATTTTAAAATAAGGGAAAATTAATTTCTTTATGACGAACGCATGTAGGTCATCGGAGACGCGTGCGTGAGTCTCGTGGCCCACGACACGCAGGCCATCGGAGTCAAGTGGTTAAGAAAAGAAAAAAATGAGCTAACCAATGATCTAAAAGAAATATCTGAAATATTGAGAGCTCAATATGAATCACCTTACAGTACCCCGAACAGGGACAACGCATTACCTGACAGAAATACCTTTATTGAAGAAGAATTAAATTGAGAATGTATAACTGATTTTTAATTTACCCCAGAAGATATAGCGAAAGCTATAGGACAAATGAAATCACATTCAGCTGCAGGCCCGGACAAATGGAATTCCTTGTTGATTAAAAACTGTAAGAACGAAATAGCTACACCTCTTTACTGAATGTGGAAAAGATCCCTGGGCACGGAAAAAATACCGAGCATACTAAAAAGAGCAAACATTGTTCCTATATATAAAGGGGTTGGGGGATACGTATCAGGCAAAGAACTATAGACCGGTTTCACTGACATCGCATCTCCATAAAAAATTCGAAAGAATAGTCAGGGAGAAAATATATGGCTTTTCGAGACACAGGAAAGATTCAATGAGAAAGGGCACGGATTTAGATCAGGAAGATCATGCCTATCACAACTAATAGATCACTATAACAATATCATAGACGCAATTGCGAGCAATGATAACTACGAGAGAGAGAGAGAGAGAGAGAGAGAGAGAGAGAGAGAGAGAGAGAGAGAGAGAGAGAGATAAATCATAATTTACATATGGAAAATGATCGAAAAACTGGTATCTTAGCTCAAACTAAACCCAATTAACATCCAAACGACACTTGAAAATAGGAAAGGCAGAATGTGTTCCCAAATTAAAAGCCCGACAAGGGACACCCTCACTACTAAAGAAAATTACCCTGGTTGTCAGGGGGCCAAGAATTTTTAGCCAGCTTCCAAAGGACCTCATGAATGTCACAGGGGTCAAAGTTGAAATCTTCAAAAGGAGACTAGATGCCTGGGTCAGGACAGTACAGATAAGCCGGGTGTGCCTGGCTATGTGCGATGTAGCTAACAAGAAACAACTCGTTCTTCCATCAGGCCAGGCCTTCAGATGTGGCCACCAGCTTCACATTCGTGTGAAGAGAGACCGACACACGGAACTTTTACCAGGTTAACCAAGCATATATACATATATATATATATATATACATACATATATATATATATATATATAAGGTCCTGGGTTCGAGTTTTGGCTCGGACTTCAGATTCCAGCTATTTAGATGTTTTCCGTGCCTTCTTTGGTGGGATAATGGTTCGGATAAAGGGTAAAGCTGTAGGTCTCCGTCATGTAACCTTATCTAGATGTTAAGGATTTCAACAGAGTAAAAAATGTTCTCTCTCTCTCTCTCTCTCTCTTCTCTCTATATAATATATATATATATATATATATATATATATACATATATACACTGCGTTCCAAATTATTAAGCAGATTACATTTTCTCCAATGTTTTTCCCCGATTTCAATGAAATTTGTAGCAAATAATCACTATATATAGCAGCATTGATGGTATTCATTTCGATAAATATTTTGATAATTAAAATAATTATCTCATTTTATTGAAAAATATGTAAAATATTGTGTTCTGAATTATTAAGGAAGTATTCTATTTACAGATCCAAATGGTGAAAATGGGTAAGAAGAAGGATTTAACACTAACTGAGAAAAGAAAAATAGTCAAGTTACTCGCTGAAAATATAAAATCTATTGAAATTGCGAAGCAGTTTGGCAGAGCTTATCGAACTGTAAACAGGTTTGTAGCGGAGGGTACCAAACTGAGGCAGCGAAGTGATAAAGGAGCTATAAGAAAAGTGACAAGGCGGCAGATATCTGTAATCAAGCGCAAATTGCAAAACATCCATTGTCCTCAAGTAAAGAAGTTTTTGAGCAGGCTGGCATACATAATGTACCAAGAACATCTCGATGTGGAATCCTCCAAACAATTGGCAAGACGTGTAAACCTACGATTCAGTCACCATTAACACCCAGGTACAAGAAGCAGCGTGTTGAATGGGCGCGTCAGTACGTGAAAACAGATTTTAATACTGTATTGTTCACCGATGAATGAAAAGCAACCCTTGAGGGACTTCATGTTTGGTCAAGAAGATGGATTGCTGAGAGCCAATTTCTACCATCGAGATTAAGACGCCAACAAGGTGGACGTAGTGTCATGTTTTGGGCAGGATTGATAGGCATTGAAGTAGCTGTCCCATACAGAGTGCCTGATGGTGTAAAAATGAATGCCCAGTCTTACACAAACTTTCTAAAAGAAAACCTCATTCCATGGTAGAGATTGACTCTTAGCAATCAATCTTCTCGACCAACCATCAGATCCCTGAAGGGTTGCTCTTCATTCATCGGTTAACAATACAGTATTAAAATCTGTTTTCACGTACTGACGCGCCCACTCAACACGCTGCTTCTTGTACCTGGGTGTTAATGGTGACTGAATCGTAGGTTTACACGTCTTGCCAATTGTTTGGAGGATTCCACATCGAGATGTTCTTGGTACATTATGTATGCCAGCCTGCTCAAAAACTTCTTTACTTGAGGACAATGGATGTTTTGCAATTTGCGCTTGATTACAGATATCTGCCGCCTTGTCACTTTTCTTATAGCTCCTTTATCACTTCGCTGCCTCAGTTTGGTACCCTCCGCTACAAAATTGTTTACAGTTCGATAAGCTCTACCAAACTGCTTCGCAATTTCAATAGATTTTATATTTTCAGCGAGTAACTTGACTATTTTTCTTTTCTCAGTTAGTGTTAAATCCTTCTTCTTACCCATTTTCACCATTTAGATCCCTAAATAGAATACTTGCTTAATAATTCGGAACACAGTATTTTACATATTTTTCAATAAAATGAGGTAATTATTTTAATTATCAAAATATTTTATCGAAATGAATACCATCAATGCTGCTATAATAGTGATTATTTGCTACAAATTTCATTGAAATCGGGGAAAAACTTTTGAAAACATTGGAGAAAATGTAATCTGCTTAATAATTTGGAACGCAATATATATATATATATATATATATATATATATATATATATATATATATATATATATATATATATATATATATAAAGGGTTAAGAAAAGAAAATGAGCACCTTTTTTTTGATTTGATAGTAAAAGTCAGTGAATAACAAATTTATTTAAGCAACATAGAGTATTTAGAATCGTGTTGCTTTCTTCTTTCCATTATGTAAAGCTGACACACGTTCTGGAATACCAGTGATAAGCTAAGCTTTGCCATCTGTTGTTGAAGGCAATCATCGTGATGTCTATTTATTTTTGTTAACCTTCTGTGTATATATATATATATATAACGTAAAGAACGACGCTTGTATAGGATATATATATATGTTACACTTTTCTTTCTTTTTGCCTTCCCGTGTGATGACAAAAATATAAGACTCCCGACGAAGTAGACCTGAAGACGTCGCGATTTCGTACTTACTCAGGCACTCAAGACTGAGTGCGTTTGCGGGTCCGAGGGGACAAGAAAATGCATAGCAAAGTTTTTGTTTATGTGCTTGAATCAGATTGCCTTAATATTCAAATTAAAAACAAATGGGAGTCAAGTCGTTTCTTGTTCAACTTTATCTCAGTTATTTTTAGACTTACTCAGATTTTATCGAAGATTTCTCATAAGCGATGCTTGCTTTTCTTACCGCGAGGCTTAATCTGAATTTGCTTACTCGAATGTAGTCTGTTGGCTTCTCCTCTGAAAGGAGGTAATAACGGATAGGGCATCCAGCCCTATCCGGAGATCTGCGTCTGACCGCGCGCAAGAATCTGAGTTAAGGGTTTGAAGCGCTTCCTTATATATGAGAAAAAGGGAAGTCCTCTGCGGCATTCGTATGAGGTGGTGACGGCAAAGCACGAGGTGCCTTCGTTATACCTCAGCTCGTTTGGCTTCCGTTTGGAAGGAAATCCCCAACGCGAGGTGCCTTTGCGTCACTTAGCGTGTGACTTCCGGTTGAAAGGAAATACTGAATGAATAATACAATTCTTAAAATAATCTGAACCCTTTGTTCGCATGGGTTGCAGTCGTGAAGCGACTTCAAGTTTTTTATAGCTTCGGACTTTATATGGTTTTAACGAAATAATATAAATGGGAAATGACGAAAGATAATATAACAGCCGTCCAACTTTTAAAAAAATAATAAAAAAAAAATCTGACGCGCTCGTATTAAGAAGTCTTGAATTTACATGATATATAGTTCTATAGCACATTAATCCTCCTAAGGGAAACCAATTTATAAATGTATATTATATTAGTTCAAATTTAAAGATAAACCTAATTAAGTTTACCTATGTTTACAAAACAGCTCGGAGCTATTGAAGAATAGGGACCCCAGCCTTCTTTAGTTAGCTTTATAAGGCTAACTAACGAAAATATCATGACCTAACTTAACCAATCGTCAAGGGCGTAGAGTTAACCTAACGATTGGTTAGGTTAGGTCGTGATATTTTCGTTAGTTAGCCTTAGAAGCCTAGCTAAAGAAGGCTGGGGTCCCTATTCTTCAATAACTCCATCCACTTTAAATCATTCATTTATACAATAATTGGAATAAGCAAAACTTTAGCGTATACCATCATGAAATGAACAGTTACTAGGTTTATCTAATTTAAATCATTCAGTTATACAATAATTGAATAAGCAACCTTAACATATACCATTATGAAATAATCATTTCTATTACATTAACATATATAAAATTTCTTTATTAAATCATTTTAGTACATAATAAAACAGTTAGTAAAATAAAGAGAAAGAGAAATTAGAAACACACAGACGAAGAAATAATAAATTATATAGTTTTCAGATCCTTTCCGTGCATCAGAGAAGAGAAAATTTAAATTAGAAGCTTATATATCTTACTTAATAACAATTAATCGACGTATATTGTATAAATAAAATGCTTCTGTTCTAAATACTTCAATAATTGTTTTCTCTTGCCTTGCAGCGGAAATGGGCTCTTAGTCATTTCCTAGATTATATACTTATTCAAAATGACGTCATTGAATCGTTAAAAGTATAATGTTCCCTTAGGGACGTTTACAAATTACAGTCAAGGATTTATACAAATTGACGTCATTAAATCTTTAAAAATATCAATTATAATATAATGAAATAAGAGCACTTAATCGAACACAGGGGTGGAATGCTGTAATCATACCTTTGCACATAATTACACATAGGAAAGGGTTAGAATGAGAAAATAAACGCATAGTTCGAGAATAATGTAAAACACTTAGATTATTACTACGAGAATTCATTAGAGCGTACTAAATTACTGGTTTAAAATAATTCAGGATTTGGAAATGGTAATAAAGCATTTCAATCAGGAGTTTATCAAGGTACATTTTCTCTACCGTTTTCAACGTTTGTTTCCTGAAAACCAATTATACTTCGCTATGCAAATTATTATTCTCACGTTATAATCTTTTTCACATAACACTAAATTTTTCTTAATTACTCAATTTTCTAGGCAAGCATTAACTTGGCAATTACTTAATGAGAAAATTTTAAGGAGAGTTAAATAGTCTTATCGTTCCGCGAAATTCTTCGGCTTGGTAGCTCGAGGGTTGGTCATCCTGCGTGTCCAGGGGGCTGTTGGAGTTCATCTAGTGATTTCTTGGATCGAGGTCCTCTCACAACGGTGTGAATTTCCATCTTGTTCCTGGCTTAACGGAGAACAACGAATCCAATGTTGTAGACGTTCAGGCAGGAGAATTGGCCTGAGCCTTTGGACTTGGGGGGTCATTGGAGGAACATCTGCTTCGAGTTGGCAAATCCTACTTGCTTCTTCTGAAAAGAGGGTGGAAAGCGTCCCTGCAAAAGAGACACCACAAAACAATCTATTCCCCCTTGAGATGCAAGTAAAACTATTAAAATATACTTTCTTTGAAGTTAAAACTTTTATTCACTTATTGCGATAAAACTTGTGGTGCAATTCTTTTTATTTAACTGCTAATTAAATTCCAAACAAGTTTCATTTGTATATATACCTCAAAACATTTTGCACTCAACTCTCTCCTGCATCAACCTCTCTTAAAGAAGTAATGAACCGATCAAGGACATTTTTGCAAACAACTAACGGCAAACCCGTTTTTAATGTCTCTCTATAAAAGATATTAATTAATTCATAATAATATTTTCACATCCTGTTTACGATGGGAACTAGTTTATGAAATGACATTGAAAAATATGTTACTTTCTTTGATTGTCCTTTTCAATGATTTAGATTTTTTTGGCAAACAAGTAAAATATAAATTTTTTATTATTTAATTCATTCATTTTACAAATGACGTCACATTCTATTTATGTAAAAAGGTTTTTACATTTAAAATATCTAACGTTCGCTTGGTAACGGAGAATCTATATATGTATATGTTGAAACAAGAAGAATGCCGTCCACATTCTTAATTCAGGGGGAAACAAAACTTCCTGGTTCGTTCCAAATTCAAAAGTGGATGAATAGGGAGAAATACTTTGGATTTAATTCATATAAAAATTAAGTGGGAAACATTTTAATACCGGAATGAATTTCTTTCGGGGCAGTTTATGCTACTAAGGTCGCTCACCTATTACGTAAAGTTTCGGGTTCCTACTTCCCGAAAAGAAACGTCAATCCTTCTGTTGTTCGTCCGCTGTTTGAAGCTTCGAAGGAGGGGGGAGTTTTTCCTGCGCTGCTGTTCTCGATCTCGTGGTCTTTCTGAAAACCGTACTCTGCTCACTCGTTGCGATGGTCCTCATGCACTCTTCTTTACCACAGTATCTTGTCACGAGGGTTTCTTGTTTAACCCTTGGCACCGATTCTCTTCGTACTTGTCTGATTTCTTCGACGGGTGTCTACAAGGAAATGGGGAAGGAAATTTCATTAACCCCACACTTGACACCAATTATCCGGGCTCGCTGTGCAATTTTATCTTGAGTTGGATTCATTTTCAGAGTCGGTGTTCGTCATACGCTGTAGAAATATGGTATGAGCATAGATCATGTCCGTAACCATGTCAACACTTCGGTTTGGCCCATCAACGTCATTCTACAAACATTAGTATAATATTGTATGAGTTCATAAGTATATATACTGTAAACCAGGTTAATTTCGCGGCAGCAAATTTTCGCTCTTTCATATCCTTGGACGAGTTCGCGGCATCATAATTTCGCGGTCAACAGTTGCTAGTTATAATCTTACAGATTAAAATGACGTCATGAATGACGACATTTATTCTGGACTGTGATGGGTCGAGGTTGAGGTCGTATTTCAAGGCAAGTTTTACCTCTCGGTATGCGGATAAAGTTTCAGCAGCACTCAACGTAAATGAATCTCTCAATAAGATAGATTTGAAGCTCTCCACATTGAAGCCTATTCATGCTAAATGGATTGTCTCTGCTTGGGATAACCTACACAAAATGAGGGAGACCATTCGGAGGGGTTGGGAAATTAGCGGCATTCATGACATTCTTGTTATGCAGTAATAATACAGTATAATTTAAAATGTTTGGAGCAAGAGTAGTTTACGTCCCCCTGACGCAAAAGGGGACACAAACTACACTAGGTCAAAGTTGGGAACGTAAACTACACTAGGATCTTTAGGAGACATTATTTAAATGAATTCATCAAATACAACATTATTTTAACGAAAATATTACTACTTAACCTAACCAATCGTCAATTTATATATATATTAATGTATACATGGAAGAAACGGGAAGGAACCTCAATAAAAGAATTTATGGATACAAGAGAGATGTGAGGGTGGGGAATGAAAAAAGTGCAGTATTTCGTCATGTTAGAGACTATTCTCTGTTTATACGGTCATTACCAATTGGGAAGGGCTCACGAGGAGCCGAAACTGTATTGGTGTAAAGAAATAAAAATTTACGTCTTCCTGAAGAATGGTTTCCTTCTTCATATATATATATATATATATATATATATATATATATATATAAAGTGTCATTGTTTAAACACATGCGACATATTTATGTCGCTTGGACGTTTCACATAATTAGAAAATTATTGAGCAAAGATTGGTCAAAATGTCGTAGCTGTCACCCTTAGTACTGCTCTGATCGCTATCCTTTTCGAGAATTTGACGTTGACTTAATATAGACGCAGTTGATGTTTCTTTTCATGCAGTTTAACATCTCTATTTATATGAAAAAAAGGTAGAAAGCTTTCAAGAAGCACTTTCGTCAGTGTATCAGTCCGTCGCGTTGTCGGTCTGGAAAGTCGTGAAATTAGCTGAATTCTTGTCTGAAGTTTTTAAGATTATGAATCGAATAACAAAATTCCTTAAAAAATTTAATATCACTGTGATCACACGAAAAACACAAAAATAACATGCTCATTAAAGTAATTAGGTAATAAATTGCAGTTAAGACTGCTACAAATTTTGCATTAAAGATTAAATTATTTCGTAAAATTTAAAATTAAATTCAAAATGTGTTTCTTATTTATATGTATTTACAGAACTCACATTAAAAACTATTTAATTTAAACAAAAAATTTGATTGGATTTTCGACCAATAAAGCACCCTGTTCAAAATTACAAGCTCAGTTTTGTTAAAATTGAACAAACTAAATTATGTTACCTGAAAATAAATTTGGTTTGGATTATTTTTTATGCAGGAAGGAGGGGCCAAGGGCGAATGGCCGCAAAAGCGCCCCCCCCCCATAGAAGAAGAAGAGAGCCAAAATCAAGGTCTGGGATTTTCGAGATGCCTAGACACTGGGTTTGAAAGATGGGAGGTCATAGACAGGAGGAAAGATGGATTAAGGAAGATTGTTCTAGAGTTCACCGGTTGAGTAGAAGAAAGATTGAAAATACCGATTAACCCTTGCGTTAGAGAGTTGGACAGAAACGAAATGAGAAAGTGTAAAAGGTCTGGTGCTGCGTACTCTCCTTAAAGGATGAAGCATGCAGTTAGAGAGTTCAGAAGAGCAATGTCCGTTATGATAGCGAGAGTAAAGAGAGACAGGCAACATTGCGACGAAGAGATTGAAGAGATTTTGAAGACAGTGAGTAAGAGGCGGGGAATTGATGAGACGAAAAGCCTTTGGTTCCACCCGGTCAAGTTCGGCTGTGTGCGTTGAGCCATCCCACACATGAGAAGCATACTCCATACAGGGGCGAACGAGACCCCTGCACAGAGACAGCAACTGAGTGGGGGTGAAAAAACTCGGAGGCGGTACAGCACACCTAACCTCTTACAAGCTGTTTTAGAAAGAGAGTATATGTGATCTTTCCAGGAAAGATCACAAGAAAAGGAAACACCAAGAGAAGACAAAGGATTGAGTTGTGTGTTGTTGAAGGTAAGGAGATAGTCGTGTGGAAGATTGTGACGAGTAGATAGATGGAGGAACTGAGTTTCTGAGGCAGTGAATGCCACAAGGTTTTTTCTGCCCCAATTAGATATAGCAGAAAGATCAGATGTCAGGCGTTCTGTAGTCGTCTTACTCGAATCATGGAGTGCCTGCTGTGAGGGACACTTTGGGAAGCGGGTGGAGAAGTGAAGAGTGGAATCATCGGCAAAGGAGTGAATAGGACAGAAAGTGCGAATTAAAAGATCATTAATAAATAAAAGGAAAAGAATGGGTGATGGGACAGAACCCTGAGAACATCTTATAAACAATAAACAGTCTTATAAACAATATAAGACTATATTTACTTGGATTTGGGTGTTGACTTCATGTAGAAAATTTGAAAAGCATTATATTCCAAGTAAATAGTATACTCTTATAATGAGGTTAACCTAAACCATATTTATTTTAAAGTAACACCATTTATTTAGCTGAATTTTAACAAAACTCAGGATAATAATTTTGAACACAACACTTTGTTAGCCTAAAATAAAAAAAATAAATAAATAAATAAATAATTAAATGTAGAGGTTTTTGGGCGTAGCATAGTGTTTCCTTTAGTAAAATTTTACTGAAATTGGTCGAAAATATTTAATTCGTTGAAAGAAATTATTAATTCATTTTTGTAAGCATTTCAAATAAACTTATTATATAAATGAACCATTTAAAACTATATGTTATATTTTCTCTGTGCATCCGCACAACGCGGTTTAAAAAGAATATTTCCAGCATGCCTTCGTTGTATAAGTTAGTGTTTACGACATAGTTCGTCTATCCTCTCCTATTTATCAATCCAATTTGAAAATTTGTCCCGGAGGAATTAACACATATCGCTGTAGATTGCTTATTTAATATTTGCCACTCATTTCAAAACCGATGTTGGCTTTTGGCTCTTAAGATTTTCCTCACTACCATTTAAGAGAAAAGAATCACATTCTCTCTCTATCCAATATCAGAAGAATTATTATCAGTAAAGGGGCGAGAATCCTGTGCCTCAATAAAATACAAAGAAAAGCTTTTACTTACTTTTCCAGTTATTGCTTTTTATTAATGTTGCTTTTCCTACTACCGTGCACTGTAAACGCAGTTCACTGCTACTACTACTACTACTAGTACTAATAATAATAATAATAATAACTTCGGTTCATTGCGATTTTAATTATAAAATTGCATTATATTATTAATATAAGTAATAACACTCATGTATGTTACTAATATCGATAATAATATAATTTTCTTTTGATAGTATTATTCTTTGCTAATTGTTACTGCATTTGAAGTGCAATAACCTTTCTAACAATGTGGTGAACCATATAATAAATGATGTCAGCAATAACGTAGTTATTAGTTTTAATTCAAAGAATGTGAAAGTTGCCTTTCTTTTAAACAATTTCTGCTTTTGCAGAAACCCTTAATCGATATTGGATAAACGGAATTTTCATTCTAACAAGAGAAAATCAAATTAATGAAATTAGTTTTTGAAAGAAAACGAAAATTAATTTATGGGAACAGAATTCAAATGAATCAATCCCAGTGTGTGGTTGCCAATGGTAGGGTAAAGGATCTCTTATTATGAATTCTGGATTTCAGGAATTCAGTCGTTGCGTAGCGTGGGAGTTGTGTCAATGCTTAGCGTAGCTTAGCTGTGAGTGGTTTGTATTTACGCCATTGTTGTGCTTTAAAACCCCTGAATTTAGTGCTTTAAGTTCTTCATAAATATCTAAAGCATATTTCAGTGTAAACTGGTCTTCGAATACAGTTTGTGCCGTTGTTATTTTAGTAGAAATTGATCTTTATGTCATAACTTTGCGTTCAGAGAAAGCTGTATTCCGAGGGGAGAGAAAGAAAATGTAAATAAGAAAACGCTAATGGGAAACTTTAATATTTCTACTTCTTTGCAAATTGTACTTTTTTCTTTTAATTTTAGTGAATTAATTATATACATATTATTTCTTATACTATTTACGACATTTTATTCGTAAGGTTTGTTATAATTAATAGTTAAAAGTTAATTGTTACTCAACTTATTTTTATATTTTTCTGTTTTCTAATTTTCACACTTCTTCAGATGAAAGTGATTTTGAATAGAAATAATTTCTATCTATGTTTAAGGTTTAAAGGCTACCTTAACCTGATTAGAAGTATATTTGGTTGAACATATTCTCATGCAGAGAAGAATTTATTAAATATAAAAGAGATCTTCATCATCGAATCGATCTACTTTCGCCGTTAATGGAAAAAAGCTCTCACTTTTCGCTTTCATCTCTGATAATGAGTCCTTCTGAAACCGCTAAGGAAACTGTAATACAGGAAACAAGTCGAAGCAGTCAGAAGAATGGCGTGTACAATTATACGCCTGGTACAAGCAGCCGTTAACTTAAGGCGTAAATTTGAATGTGCTATTCAATCATCGTTCGATTCTATGGACGGAGGAGATGTTTTGGAGGAAGAATCTTCTGATAAAAATGCTGAAAGCGAAAGAAATGAGGTGAATCAAACCGAAGTACAAAATGAGAATCAGACAGAACAACGTGATAAACTAAACGCAAAAGAAAGTACAAAGGAAGAAACAGAGAATACCAACACTGAAAAACAACAGGACCAAAATTTCCTCTCGGATATCGATTATAATATTGAGGAATTAGATTCTCAAACAGAAAGTTCAATTACTCAAAAACAAAGCATGATTTGGGACATAAGAACGCCTATTGCTTCCACATCCAAGAAGGAGTCCTTATTTGCTCCTGGTAATCCTATATTTGACACTCAGCCATCGAAGATTTCAAACATTGTGATATATCATCCTTTCGCTAAAGTCCCTTCGGTAAGTGCAATCGACAACGAAACTACGGAGAGCACTACGAGCGAAACGGAGAGCGACACAATTTGTAGCGTCAAATCCGTCCGCCAGAGAAGTGGCGAAGCGCTCTCGCCTTCCAGCGGTTGCAAACCGGCCAAACTTAGTCGTGGTGAGAACGTAACTTCGGTTGATTTAACACACTCCACCAACGACCAGTGGATCACCATCGTAGACTCTCCAAAACCCTCAATAAACGCCTCATCGACGGAGGAACGAAAAAGTAGCAGCAGTGGAAGCGAGTCCTGTAGCAGCGGCAAAGACAATGAAGCGAACAGGCGTCAGTGGCTCAGTTACTCAAAATGGATTCTAAAAGGACAACAAAGTATGGAGGAAGAAGACGACGAGGAGAAGGAAAATAGAGGAGTGCCAGACTACGGGAACAGAGAAATAAAAACCGAAATGGAACAGGATATTTTAAAGAGCATGGACGCTGACGAAGATACAGACGATGACGTAGAACTTGATCCTGCTCTATTCATAGATGATGATGATGATGATGACACCGAACATTATATTAGCGATGAAGAAGGTTTAATGCATGATTATATCGCAGAGGTTGGGAGAGTGGAAGATTCTCTGGATGAAGGTTACGTCGATGATTTCATGAGTTTTGAAATTGATAAAAACGATCCTTTAGACGATATAATTTACGAAGAAGATGAAGAGAACAATTCTGAAGATGAAAAAGACGGTGAAACTGCTATGGACGTAAAAGAAGGACTTTCCTATCCAAAAGGTAGTCGTGACGTAAATGCAGAGAAACTCTCTTTACTAGATTCTTCCTGTACAGAAAATGAACCAAAGACTAGTAAGAATGATCAACAATTCTTAGTGTAAGTTCCATTTAAAGAAATTGCTGCTTTATTTTAAGAATGAAAAAGATCAAATTTCATTTGCAGATCTCTTTAGATTTCTTTTTGAAGGAAACTTTTCTTAGACTTGCCTCTTCTCTTCCTTTAAGTATTATTCCGACTACTTTGTATGAAAAGCTTGAGAACTGCATATATATATATATATATATATATATATATATATATATATATATATATATATATATATATATGGTGGCACAAAAGTCTGTTGTCCCGACGCATTCTAAACCTATGCATCGGGGCAACAGACTTTTGGGCCACCCTGTATATGTGTATATTAAAATTAAAGCAACAATAGCGACATTACCTGTATTTCTAGAAAACTCACTAATAATAATAATAATGATAACAATAATATAAGCGTAAAATGAAATATTTATTATTTTTTAGCTCTGTAAATGATTATGACATTTTGTTTTGCAACTTTAATACAAAACGATAATTTTGCTCGTTGCAGACCCAGCAGTCCGGAAGCGCTCGAAGCGAGATGCTCGTTACGTCCTGTTGGTTTCAGATACAGTGGAGAGCCACTCCCCGGTGAGTTTCCTCCAAGATCAAATGGTTTTCTACGTCTCCCTCCGGCTTATATCTAAGTTTATGAAGAAATTAGAAATTAATGTTGAAATTCAAATACACAGATGAAGATGACAGGTGAAAGCTGGAACTACCTTATTTAATTAACTGAGTATTTCCGTCTATCATCCCTCCATTACCTGAATTTTGGTATTACTTTCTGATTTCTTTGTTAACTAAAATATTTGCCTGTAGTCGTCATTGATTGCACTTAGTTATGCGAAGGGGATAGATTCATTCGAATTCTTTTTCTCAACGAGACTTTTGCAGTTGATTTGAATCCTTTTGCCCAGCTCCCCCCCCTCCTAAAAAAAAGCCCCATTCCAATTCAGATCCCACGTATTAATGAACAACCCCAGTCTGAATCCATATATCCCACATCCGAATCCCTTTAATTAAAACTATGACAGTATCGATGTTTTATAATTTGTACTGTATGTGTCACGATATGAAAATAGTGTTTCGTTTTGGGACGTTTTCCTTCTTCATTAATCTTTATCGTATAAAAATAGATGTAAAAAATCCTCCAAAGACATAAGAAAAAATAACATTAATAAATATCAGTAAAGTGGAGTGGACATAAAGTAGAAAAACAGTCCTTATCTAATTTACTTCACGTACATTTAATAAATGGTGCCGTACATATAATAAACTAACAGAGACAGCATATGGTACCAGTATAAGTATAATATACAGAAGTAAAAGGAAGATATTCAATATATATATATATATATATATATATATACAGTATATATAAGGTCATCCCATAAGTAATGCGGCATTTTTTAATTTTTAATTTTTTTCATTTTTATCATTATTTTACGGATAGAAATGAAACAACTCTTTGAAGTTATTTATATTTAAATAAATATTTATTTAAATATAAATAACTTCAAAGAGTTGTTTGATTTCTATCCGTAAAATAATGATAAAAATGGAAAAAAAAAAATTAAAAAATGCCGCATTACTTTATGGGATGACCTAATATACAGTGTGTGTGTGTGTGCAGCATCAATGACCTCAACGTTGCGATGGCACAGATATTACTTTCAATCACTCAATCAGTATATATTGAAGAGAGGGGAGGGAAAAGACGGGAGTATCAGCGCCAAAATGGGTGCCACCCCCAAAAATAAAAAAGTAGAATATAGAGTAACCTAACCTAACATACGAATATAGACTATAGTAACCTAACCTAACCTATGAATATAGACTAGTAACCTAACCTAACTTAATGTGTGGGAGTACCAGTTGAGTATAGACTATAGTAACGTAACCTAACCTAACCTTGAATATAGAGTATAGTCACCAATGGGAGTCGAACCTCCAACCTATCGTACGCTCGACCCCTTCTGCAACATTCCAGTTTATTTTTAGGGTTTGTTGTAGGAATTATTTTTTACCATTCTTCTCCTCCTATAACTCGTAGTCAGCTACCACGATGAGGGTACCATAACACAAGTGCTATGCACAGAAATCTCGTGCGTATCTAAGCCCATCAGTGACGGATGTGCGCGTTACTGCGTCCCACAAACCAATATATTATTACTAAGGCGCATACATAGACAGGGTGGATCCTAAATATACACGTATATACTGTATATATATATATATATAGTATATATATGCAGGTTAATGACCCTATTGAACTCATTATTATAACCGCGTTCCACATGCATTCCCTTTTAGTACGTGACAATTCATTAAATCTATTAAGATGATCTCATTCCTCCCACCTCACACCCACTTCCTCCTTCAGTCTCATATCATCCACTCCCCTCCATTTTTCAGCCAATAAACTATCCTCTGGCACTGGCACTCCCCACTTGGCTCTCTCTCTCTCTCTCTCTCTCTCTCTCTCTCTCTCTCTCTCTCTCTCTCTCTCTATATATATATATATATATATATATATATATATATATATAAATGAAGTGAAAATGAAAATGAAAAGGTTTATTGGCAGACTATAGTCCATATGACAAATATTATTAATACAATGACAGTTCACATACTAAGGATAGAAATACTGTATGTACACAATTGATTAGAAATGATACCGTAATGTTAAGGTTTAGTGGAGCTACAGACAGACGTTTTCGTACCATGAATTCCATAGCTTAGAGCAGTGGTTCCCAACCTTTTCACCACCAAGGACCCCTTTTATTTTTATTTTTTTCCCACGGACCCCATGTTTTTGAAAGATTCCGTCTACCAAACAAACTGTTTTTATTAACTAATAATTAACTCGTTTTCTCATTTTTCACTATCAAATAAAGGACATATAACTCAGGCAGAGCTGGGCACTTGCGTTTTTTTGCCCGTTTTTTTGCGGTACTGCGGTACTGCGGTACTACCGTGTTGGTCGGTACCGCGGAAAGTACCGCGGGAAATTTGAATGCGGTAGCGGTACTGCTGTACTTTCAGCGATCCTTTGCGGTACTGCGTTATGCGGTACCGGTTTGGTAGTGCGGTAGTAGTACCGCAGTACCGCAGTACCGCAAAAAAACGGGCAAAAAAACGCAAGTGCCCAGCTCTGCATATAAGTGAGTATGCAATTAAAATACAGCGTATTAAAAAAGTATTAATAATTCCAGCCAAGAGCGAGGAAACTTGAAATTTTAGCCTGAGCACCCTTATCGTGGGTAAATGTACGATTTCCATTGGAGCCTCTCAAAATATTGAAAGCTCACGGACCCCCAGTACTACCTTCGCGGACCCCCAGGGGTCCGGGGACCCCAGGTTGGGAACCACTGGCTTAGAGGATAAAAGGCAGGACTCATGGAGAGCTTGGATGATCGGTTTGGTTGATTTTTTAATTCTTTGCATTGGACTGTATTGAGCGTGTCTTGTTACCTCCGGGAAGCTCGGGACATTGCGGGTAGCAAACATTTGCGAAGCTGAGCATCTCGGCGGTAATTTATGTAAGAGTCTAAAAGACCTGTTGTACAGCAAATTTAGAGTTCTGCCAGAACCTTTTTTTCATAATTCACCCACAGTTGCTGTCCGTATATATTACTGCAGAAAGTACGAAAGAGAGTTTCTTTAGCTTCACTTGTACAGAACCGAAAGTTCCTTATAGTCATATTCGCTTTAACACAAAGGCTTCGAGATTGTTTTCATATATCTGAGTCATCATTCAAGGAGCTGGTGATAGTTTAACCCAAATACTTAAACTCTTGTACCTCCTCAATTACTTCACCTTTCATTTTAAACCTAATATCAGCCGGCTGCTTACAGCTTTTAGGATGAAATTGCATAACCTTACAGTAGTTTTTGTAACATTGAAAAGAATATCATGGTTCTGCGAATACACTTCGCAGACTTTTAGTAGCCGAAACAGACCTTTAACAGAGCGACTTATTAACACCATATCATCGGCATAAACTAAGTTATTTATCGTTGTGTTATCTATACAACATCCTACTGTTGCCTCATTAAGTGAAGCAATTAATCCGTCAATATACACATTAAACAGCATAGGAGAGAGCAAGGAGCCTTGTCTCACCCCGCAAGAGGAACCAAAACATTCGAAGAGTACATTGCACCACCTAACGGTAAAAGATTAGTGGGAATACCAAAATTTCAATAAATTTAATAATTATGTACATGGGAACCTTCCTGTCTTCTAGTTTTTTAAATAAAATATTGTGGTTCACTCTATCATATGCCTTCTTTATATCTAGGAAACAGCTATAAATAGTTGAATTACTGTCAGTGTATTTAGATATTATTTCTTTACGTACATAGATACACAGTTCAATTGAGTGGGACCTTTTAAAACCAAACTGATTAGGAGATGCCCATAGGTAATCACTTAATCGGTGTAACAAGAGTTTTTCTAGTAGTTTCGATAAGCAGGAAGCGACAGCAATAGGCCTGTAATTATTGCTGGACAAAATGTCTCCATACTTGTTTTTGACCAGGGGCGAGACATATACCCTCATGAACTCTGCAGGGATATAGCTATGAGCAAGCATGGCTGATAAGAGCAATGATATATGCAGACATACCACGTAGTGGCATATTTTAAGATAGGTCATCTATCCCTGACACAGAACCAGTCTTTAACTCTTTAATTAACCTCTTTACTTCAGGAACTGATATCAAAGTATTTTCCCTTGTCCGTCTCACAGGCGTTTCGCTGCAGTCTATCTTAAGATTATCCCTACTCACACTGTTAAGAATGTTACAGTAGTGGTTTTTTCACAGCTTTGCAATTTCATCCTCCCCCGACACCCCCATCGATTGTCGGAGGGAAGACACTTTTGACACCCATTTGATTCTTCACAAATTTCCAAAATTTGTTATTATTGTTATTTATGTGAGCTTCACAGGCCTTTTGATGGTCGAATAGACTCTTCTTCCTGTTTACATCGCCTTATGGCCGCCTTATACTGACCCCTACTTCTACACATATTCATGTATACTGGTCCTAATCTGGGTCTACCATGAAAACACCACAAATTTTAGGCGTCTTTCGATTCCCTCTTCAGGGGGGGGGGGGGGGCAATAAAATCATTCCATCCAGGAATAATCTTAGTATGATAGTTGTAAGATTTAATCAGGGGGCTTCCTGCTTCTCTTAACAGGGATACTATCTTACTATAATACCTATCTATGAGTTTACAGTGAGAATCATTTGAGCAAGGATTACTACAGGCAAGATGCAAAATTTCTAAATTATATTATTAAAGAGGTGACCTGTTTTGTCTTTGTATTCTATTCTCTGTTGCATATTAACATTAGACCAAGCGACGCGATTATTCTTACCTACTGAGTTCTTGTTATGTCGTGTTGCGCATAAATTTTTAAAATTAATTAATAGTTCTAAAGGTCTACGACCAGAAAGAAGGAAATCATGCAGAATATGAACTCTAACAATTCGATCCTTTAGATTATTACTAGTGAGACAATGATCAATCCACCTGGTGGTACCACTCGTATCACTAACGTATGTAAAATTACCATTGGTTACCCCAAATACATCGACATCACTTATACTTAATTTGGCCGACTCGCACATGTTTCCCAATTCTACAAAGAATTCCGAGTTCACATGCGCGTTAAAGTCCCCCATTATTATACAGTGAGAATATTTGGGGTTATCTGATAATGACAATTTTATAGAGCAAATCAATGTATTCATCTAGGTTACTGCCGCTGTTGTATGGTAAATAACAGTTTACAATTAATATGCAATCATTGTTCACTCGTAATTCAATGCCTAACAACCTTACATTAACGCTTGTTAAAAATTTTAAATGTTTTGACAAATTTTGTCTTATTAAGAAAGCAACACCACCAAAAGGCCTTCCGTACATTAATTCATCTGAGAAGTCTACTGCGGATGACGCATGGTACATAAAGTCATCCTGGATGGTAGAGAGGAATTTAAGCTCTTGCTTAGGTAGCCAGTGCTCTTGCTTGAAGGAGTATCAAATCTGCACTGTCACAGATTTTATGAACATTTACAATTGAATTCCTTACTGACCTCACGTTATATGAGACTATTTTCAACAAGTTATCCGTCATGACTGATAGGAAATTTATTATTATGATTATTATTATACAGAGTACAAATTTCAGATATTACCGTTCGGGCGCTTATTATTATTATTATTATTATTATTATTATTATTATTATTATTATTATTATTATTATTATTATGTTACCTGTTATCAAATCTCCTGGAAAAGTGAATAAACTCTTTAACAATAATACCGTCTGGCACTGACTCATATTGTATGGGTTGAATTGCGAATTTACACCTTTAATTATTATATATATATATATATATATATATATATATATATATATATATATATATATATATATATATATATATATATATTTGCCCTTGTAACAAGGAAAATATAACGAAATTTTGTGGTAATAAATATTATTCCATTATTCATTTGTTATATATATATATACAGGGCGTCCCAAAAAAATGTATACACACTTTAACAGCTGATAGCTCAATTGATGTTTCTTTCTTTCCAAGTTAAACCCATTAGAATTAATAATGGCAGTCAGACTAAGCTTTGAACAAAGGAAATTCATTCTAAAATGCTACTAGAAGTGTGAAAACGCAGTTGAAGTGCAAAGGCAGTTTAGGAGGGAGTTTCAAACAGATCCACCAACGCGACTTACCATCACTCGAATTAGAGATAAGTTTGAAGCCGATGGAACTGTTCAGAATGTCCACAAGAAGCGTTCCGGAAGACCACGGACATCGACAAGCCCCACAAAGCAAGAAAGAGTACTGGAAACGTATCACCAAAGTCCAAGAAAATCTGTGCGGCAAGCGAGTCGTGAGGTAGGAATTTCAGAATCGTCTGTCCAACGCATTTTGAAGCGCTGTCAATGGAAAAGTTACATTCCAAGATTAGTCCATGCTATTAATGAAGATGATGATGATCCGGACCGAAGAGTGGAGTATTGCGAGTGGTACTTGGCACGATGTGGATGTGGATTGGACGAAGGGGTTTCGTAGAATACCCTCCGCGTTCACCAGACCTCACACCACTAGACTTTTTTTTATGGGGATACTTAAAAGACAAAGTCTACGCTATAAAACCTGCAACAGTCGCTGAATTGAGAGCAGCCATTGAACGAGAATGCACACAAATACCAAACGAAATGTTTCGTGATGTTTGCGATTCCACTGCTTCGCGTTATCAGCAGTGCCTGGACCAGAACGGACGTCAGTTTGAAAACAGGCGTTGACAAAACAATTAAATAATGTCTGTAGATTCTATTACATTTTGAAAATGAAATGTATTTTAATAAACACTGCCTTTATAAGTATTTAAAGTGTGTATGCATTTTTTTGGGACGCCCTGTATATATAATATTAGTGATGTACCGATTCCAAAATTTAGCCGATGCCGATTCTTTGACTACATTTTAAAAATCAATTCCTTTCATAAATTTTACAAATCTAACGTGAAAACTTTCAATTTTCATATTTTTTTAATTTCATATTTGTTTAAATGCTTTTCCTCAGCTCACTCCACAATATACAGTAGCAGAATTTGTTACTCGTACACCGTGGATAAAATGATGTTATCTAGTTTTTATTACTCAGTAAAATGATAAAATATTTTTATTTTAGTTCTATAAATTGAATACCAATATTTAAAGTAATTGTTTTTCCTTATGTTGAAGATGTAAACAACAAAATTTTTTGTAAACAACAATATTTTTCATTACAATTTCAAGGTCCTGGTGGCCTATTTGAATAAAAAAAATAGATATACAATTTGGGTTTATAAAAATATTAAAATACTTAAAATAAAATGAACACAATAAGATGGTTTAATATATAAATTATAAATTACAACTTAATATAGGATTATTAGTAATATAGAGTAGGGGATTACGATAGTTTATAATATTTAGATATTAGCTAGTTAGAGAAGTTATGGGCAACTTAACTTATTAAACTTTCCTTTTTCGTGACTGTAAAATATTTTTATATAATTACACTTTGAAATGAGTATAAATGATCATACATAGTGTTTTTGTCTGCTGAATTTTCTATAAATTGGCTACAGATTTTGCTTTGTAATGAAAATTTTAACATTTCAAAGAATCGGTGAGAGAATCGGCTAAATTTGGCGGATGCCGATGCCCCAAAATGGCCGATTCTGCCGGTGCCGATGCCGATTAATGATAAGATAAGTGAACTAAAACACAATGAATTCAGTTATGAATGTATTAAAAACACGGGATTTTTATTTGTACAACATTTGACTTGAGTTCATGTTTTAGAAGCAAAAATTGTTCGGTTCATTCGATAAATAAAGAATATTGATTATTTCTGAAAGGCAGGCTTCAGTGGCCGACGAGATAAGAAAGATTTTCAACTTGAATCCTGGAATTGAGTTAAATTAATATTTGGTTTTACTGAGTATGAAATATGTTTCCACACTTCAAAAAAATTGGAGATAATAATGTGTGTATATATATATATATATATATATATATATATATATATATATATATATTATATATATAGGGTGTCCCATAAGTCCGGCATCATAGGAGAAATTCATATTTTTCTATTTCTACAAACCATAATTCATATTTTTCTTATGCTCGGGATGCCAATTTCCCCACACCATTCTGTTCAGTGACGAGGCTGTTTTTATGGAAATGGCGAGGTAAATCGACAGAACACCCGCTACTGGTCTCAAAACAACCCTCACTGGTATACCTCTTCAAAGGAACAAGGTACATCTCGGGTGATGGTATGGTGTGGCATTTGGAAGGATCGCATCATAGGCCCCCTCTTTTTCGATGAACATGTCACTGGAGGCACCTACCTACGTATGCTCAAGGAAGAAGCATTTCCCAGTGTCTTGAACGAAGAAGGAAATTTCCCAACATGGTTCCAGCAAGACGGCGCTCCTGCACATTACAGCACCCAAGTAAGGGAATACCTGTACCAACAATTCCCTGGTCATTGGATAGGACGTCGAGGGCCTGTGGAATGGCCAGCTAGAAGCCCGGATCTCACGCCACTAGATTTTTATCTCTGGGCCACTTGAAAGCGCTGGTATACGCAGAGAAAATTAGGAGTGTTGAACATTTGCGGCAGCGCATTATTGGGGCATGTAACACCATTACTCCTGACATCATTCACCGTGTGCTTGCTGACTGGGTGTGATATCACGTCTGAATTTGTGTACTGAAAACAATGGTGGACATATTGAGCACGTTCTGTAAATAAAAGCTTTTGTTTTGCCTTTTTTATTATTTTTCCTATGATGCCGGACTTATGGGACACCCTGTATATGACCAAAGAGATGTAATATATATATATATATATATATATATATATATATATATATATATATATGACCAGAGATGTAAAAGTAAACTTTTCAAAATATACTCATAATCTGTATAAACTTCATATTTGTTCAGCTGTTGAAAAAGAGTTGAAAAAGAGGGTATGGCAAATGGCTGATTTTCAAATATATTTCTTTGGTATGTAAAGGATGAAAAGAAGGAGAATGGATGATATGAGACTGAAGGAAGAATGAGGCGTTTGGGGTTAATGAAGAGATCTTAATTGATTTAATGGATTGTCACGCACTGAAAGGGACTGCATACGGAACACGGTTATAATAAGGAGTTCAATAGCATCATTAACCTATATATATATATATATATATATATATATATATATATATATACACACAGACCGTGCATGCAAGAAGGAACTCTTCTGGGAAAATTAACTGCACTATAGTCTGAATCAGTAATAGTAAATGACAAACACTATAGTTATTTTCTTTTTCATGATGTTAACCCGACGTGGCCAACGGGTCACTCGCAAAGAGACCCCCAAAAATATAGTTTCCATCACCAGCTCTCTGCAAAGCAGATAGGATCCAGCTTTGGGACAGGATGTAGGCCCTAGGGCCTTTTTTCGCTTGATCCTATTGTTTTAAATTAATTCAGAACAGATTTAGACAAGAAGAGCAAGACGCTAAAACTTAGATAGCTTTTCCACGTAAATTGTACGCTCCTCCTACAATATTTTTCTGCACCATCATCATCATATTTTTTTTTTATTTGTAATCTAGATATAGTCTCACTCTTCTTATTAATTTCAGTGTTCCTGAGGATGTCATTAGACGAAAGCACTTGAGCACTATTTCGTTTTTTGGTTTTTCCTTCGTGGTTATTTTCATCACAAATATTATTCACGTGTTACTTTCGTGAGATAATTTTCATATATATATATATATGTAAAATGATCCAAATAATAGAGCTTTGTGTATTAATTATATTTTTATTGTTTTATTTTAAATTGATGCATGATAGGTATGGGTATGAAAATTTTAGGTGGTATAAGTTTGAGTATAGAAATGAACTTCAAATGCCATCCTCGTAAACTATTCTTTAGATACCGTAAATAATTCGAGGTGGAAATAATAAATAAATAAATAAATAAATTTATATATCAAATAAAAGCAAAATAATATATATATGAATAAATGTTGACGCTTCACCCTTGACCTAAACCTTTTACATACCCTTGAAAAAGTCTGAAATAAAATCATTTGTTTGTCTGCCACCGATTCTTAACGAGGAACTTAAAGTGGTCTTTATCATAAGTGACACCAATATTTTAAAGATAAAAGTTCTACACACACACACACACACACACACACACTGCACCTCTGATCATAAATTAGACGTTTTATTTTACGTGCGACACATGGAGGAATTTGCAGAGAGTAGCAAACTACTTGTGTGCGTAAAAGATGATGGGAGGTGCGTTCAATCCTTCTTGCTTCCAGTTCATTTACATCCTAAATGGCCGCCGTTAATTGCAATTATAATAAAAAAAATAACTCAAAGAATTTTATTTCCAGACTTTCCTTTTTACCATTAATTTTCTTCGTGGAAATAATAATATCGTGTTGTGCGCCAGACTTCAAGAGCCAGTTCGACCTCATCTCGCTTTCCCTCTTTTCCTAAACTCCGCCAACCCTTGCCCCTCCGTACCCTCCCTCCCCATCCGTCTCGACGGAAAGCGTTGTCATGACAACAGTGACGTCATAAGGCTTGATGAAAGGCTTGTTTAAAGGCGCTATGGTGTTACGGGGCATTGGGGTTTTTAGGTATTGTTTGTTTATCATTACTCTGATTTAGTGTCTTTTTATGTTATGCATAAATTATATAGCATGTTTTTATCTCTAGTTTATATATATATATATATATATATATATATATATTTGTAAATCAATAATGCTGAAGTATTTTTTACACACACACACACACACACACACACATATATATATATATATATATATAATATATATTATATATATATATATATATATATATATATATATCAGAAAACGGCACTTTAGGATGAATAAGATGGTTATCACTGACAAGAACGTTGTTTACGAAACGTCTCAGATCGAGTTGTAGTCCGGTGTCAGTGGCATTTTATAATGATGCTGTCTGAAGAATTAATTATACTCCTTTAGAAAGGAGACCAATTAGATGATATAAATATAGAGACAATCTGTTATTGGAAAATGGCACATTCTAGTGTTTTTTTTTACAACTAAAACAACACGAAATAGTAAACACATTCGGATTATAGATTGGCATCTGATTGGCATCCTTTTTAAAGGAGTATAATTAATTTTTCAGACAAAATCATTTTTATATGAGAGCGGGCTAGGACTTTCTCTGAAACGTCTAGTAAACAGTGAACTTGTCAGTAATAACTCTCTCTCTCTCTCTCTCTCTCTCTCTCTCTCATATTATGTACCGATGATATTAATAATTTTTTATCTTCACAAATGGTGCCACACTGAATCCCTGAGCAACCGAAAAATGACAATTAATAACTATGTTCAAATGAAGTCCAGAAGATAAACACCCACCCACACCCACACCCACACACATACACACCCACACCCACACACATACACACCCACACATAAGGACACAAAAGGACACAAAAGGACACACACACGAGAGAGAGAGAGAGAGAGAGAGAGAGAAAATTACAAGGAGTTAGAAAGACATGAGGAAGCTTCAAAGATCTTTCGGTCTACTCGGGGAGGTTCCTGTTATTAAACTGATTCATTCTTTAACTATTTTAGTAATAGTAGAAAACTGGAAAAAAGCAAAAGGTTCTCCCCCACCTTCCATTCCCACCTTGACTCTGGAAAAGTAGCCAAGGAAATTTTACAGAAAAGAGGAGAATATACAATATAAACTAGCTCTATAATTACACTATGCAGCCATAGAGATCGTACACTACAGTATATAGCACCGCAGTATAATCTAACCAATAATATACTTGTGCCGATCGCGCATCAGCTACTTGGAATCGTCACAAAAGCCTCGAACATATGGTTTTGATTTTATGCAAAATATTTACGGCTATGTTTACCGAGGTATTGGGTCCAACAAAGACCCCATGACATTTGGTTAGCCCCAAAGGGATTGAGAGAAAAGTAAAGGTTAAACTTTCCATAGGTACACCCATGTACACGCAAAGCCATCACGCCGGCAAAGCGATGAAATGCTTCTACAGGAAAGGGGTAGAAACAAGAATTAAGAACAGAAATCAGATTTTTCACACCATGCCTTCACCCGTCACGTGCAGCCAGCCACCCAAAAGAAAGAAGAGACAAAAGAAATCGTGACGGCAGAAATGCAACTCTATCTCACCTAATCCATGACATTTATGGAGAGAGAGAGAGAGAGAGAGAGAGAGAGAGAGAGAGAGAGAGAGAGAGAGAGAGAGAGAGAGAGAGATTAATGATTTGTAAAATTACATCCTACGCAAAAAATAAATTCTACTAACCAACTAATCTTCCACACTTTCTCCGCAATTATTTTTTCACTCTTCTGTTCCTCTCCATCCCGATATTCTGCCGTTTCTGTCGTTAAATGGAAAACATTATGCGTAAATAGGTTTAGAAGTTAGTTAGTATATATGAAGAGAAGATGCTCATTGTATACGAATATATATATATATTCTTTATTATATTTTAGATATCCCTGAAAATGCTTTGAATTGGAATAGGAAGGAGCGAGGTAGCAAAAAACGACTTTCAGGAAGTAAGATAAAATCAGGAGGATCAGAAGGAGAAGTGGGAGGACTGCAGGAAGAATCAGTAAGGAAGAAGGAGGACGTGCAGGAAGAAGATGGCGAAGATCTTTCTGCTTCCGAATATGATCCCAACCAAGTACAGCTGACCAATCCTGGAGTGGTCAGATGGTCGAGTTCACAGAAAAGGTACCTTTATATATATATATATATATGTGGGTGTGGGTGTGTTCAGTGCTCGAGAGACACGTGTTAATAATGTGTAAGTAGGAAGAGAAATTGTATTGTTTTATACAAATCATTGCATTGCAGACACTCCTGTTTTAATAAAATCGGATGCATGACTCTTCGGGAGCAGTTTATACAACAGTTTATACAACAGTAATTTCAAGTCAATAATAATATTTTGATGAAGTTCAATAATTTCGCCGCTCGTTTCCTTTCGTAAAATATAATGTTTTTATTACAATTTTTCATACAAATTTAATTGGCCAAAAATTCATCAGTAAATAAATAAGTGTAATTTTCACTATTATAAATGTTAATTAACAGTAAATATTACAGCGTACATTATCATTAACTTTAACAGATAAAGAAAATAATAGGAAAAAATCCTACTTCAAACCTGTTAATATAAAAGAATATTTTTTGGCGATTGATTTAAGAATAAATTTCTTTATAAATGAGAAGATAATTTGCTCTTTTTTTTCTTTTAGGTTCAATATTAGTTTTTAATTTATTACTTCGACTGATTCGTTTCATCATCTCGAAATCGGGAAATAAAAAAAGGTGAAAAAATATTTCACGGACGGAAAACAAATATATTTTATGGGTGGAAAATTTTATTCGTAGTATTGAAATTTGTTCCTTTTCATGGTCATCCACATTTTTGCAGTCTTTTAGTTTTTTTAGTTCCATGTTTTGTATTTTTCTGTAGTTATTTCATGCGTTAACTTGTTCGTTTCAGTTTTCACGAACGAAAGTACCAATAAACCCGTTTTAATAGATAGTGCCTCGTGCCTCATTCGGATGGATTTAATGATGTTTGTAACTTCATACCAGGAATGGCATTCCAAGTTCATTTCTGTACCTATTCCTCTTTGAAATATACTGTGTGTGTATATATATATATATATATATATATATATATATATATATATATATATATATATATAGAACAAATTTCTATTCTTACACCTATACTTAAATATTCATACCTATACCTATCATGCATCAATATAAAATAAAACACTAACAGTATTAGTAATACACAGATTTTAGTTATTTGTTACGTGTTTTATTGTCATTATCCAACTGTCTACTTTTGAGAAGTCAAATGGAAGGCGGAAGATCATGTAAAAAGAACAACCCTCCTTTTAGGCTAATCATGGTCGCACTAATATTACCACTACCTTGTTGAAAATTAATTTCTATACAAATATCTATGTCTATATCTTAATTTATTTCTATACTCTACCTATACCGGTATGCCATCCCTGCTTTTTTACTTTATGTTGATATTAACTGCAACCTATTGAAAACGATATTCGTAAATACAAGGTCGTTTACCAATGCGGAAGCGTAACATTTTTTGATGTAACCGAGCAATGGCGTAATGTTTTATGAAAATAACCTTTAATTAACATTGACAAAACATATCATAGTAATTCAGTGAAACCAAATTTACATTTTTGTTTTTATTATTTTAAATTTTGTAATTTAATTGTAATAATAATGATGATGATGATGATGATAAGGATAATAATAATAATAATTATTATTATATATTTACAGTATCAGCACTAACGTTTTCGAAATTTGAAAAGATTATTTATTAATCTTGGTTTTGCTTCCGCCCCAATTTTTCATTCTGACGAAGGTCAAGCTCGTTGCTCTACGTTAGACCTACAACTTAACGTGGAATTTCAGCCACGACCCATCTTAACCACTAGGCTACTCAGGTTACCCATTAATCTACCAACCAATTTTTTTTATTGTATGGAAGGATGAACAGCTGGGTTTGCTACGCGTCAACTGCCATCACAGGGAATCGAACCCGGCTGATGGATTCGCAGTCAGCAATGCTAACCATTACACCATTGAGGCGCATTATATTGATAATTTTATTAGTGTTAGTATTTATAGTTAATAATAATAATAATAATAATAATAATAATAATGTACTAAGCATTTAACAAGTAGTTATTTGTTCTAAAATATTGTTAATATCTTTTGTCATACAGATTTCTACTTTTCCTTAATAATTTCGCCTCTCGTGCGCCAAGGTCATTGATTGAACGGTGACGTCATACCATAGTTACCAAGTATGGTTTTTAAAAAAGTTTCATTTAGATTTAGATTTTGAGGAAATTGTTTCTGTTAGTTTTTGTAAGAACACACTCGCACGTTATTTACCTTGAGAGTAATGTAATTTAGTACTCTTAATTTAATTTGTTTAAAATTTTGCACGTTACTGGATATTTCATTCTAAAATTTGGCGACTATTGCCAACCAAACTTTCCATTCATAGTCTTGTGAGTAAGATGTGCCACGTTTCAAAGAACACCAACCTTTTATACAAGTTTTATCGTGAGTTTTTATTTTATGTAAAGTAAAGAACATAAGAAATGTATTTCCAAAATTGTTATTACATGCAGGCAATTAAATTTTTGCTAGATTTTAAGCTAACATCATATAAATTAGTAAATTTGGCACAGACGCAACGACCAAACCCGCTTGTTGAATTAGCAAATTTCCGGAGCACATGCGCTAACGTTCGGTAAATCGCCAGTTGTATCGGCAAATACACACGATGTGGAGTGACATAATTTAGTACAGTTAATTTACTGGTTCGAGACAGTTAATTTAATCTTAGTAGTGAGAATCAGTGTGCACAATCCATTATAAGGAACTTTATTACAACCTTTTCAAAGTAACTATTTATGAAAAAAATTATATTAGAAGAAACTCTACGGGATTTACAACCAGTATTTAACTAACTCATTTTTGTATTGGATTTAGAATGAAATGTCATGAATTTGTGACAAAGAACTTTTATTACTTATAAATCTGACTAACAGAAGTACCACATAAACTTTTTTACTGTGATTGAAAACGCACTTAAAACCATATTAATAATTTAAAATGTTGCTGTAGTTTATCTATATTTCTATACCTTTGTAGTTGACTAAGAAATAAAACTATACGTGGACCTTACCATAAATAACGAGCTTAAATCTGTACAATAAATAAAAATCGTAGAGGGAACCCGAATCAATTACAGAAAACCAGAGAAAGGCTTGAAGACGGCAAGAGATAACAGCTATATTAAAAATTTTAATTTATTTATACGCACAAGAAGATAACGAAACCCGAGATTATAACATAAGAATTCCCGTCCTTCCATTATTTGTGTCCCTTTTGAGATGTGGTGGTGGTGTTGCCTGTTTTTCGAAAGTGAAAAGTCAATATTACCTATTTCAAGCCTAACTTTTTTTACTAACTTTTACACCAAATTTTGGGTGCAAGATACATCAACAGTTCACCCGGAGTCAAATAAGCTGAAGACTGACAATGTTCTTGAGTAAGATACTGTTTATGCACGCACACACACACACACGCACACACATATATATACACACGGGGGCGTAGCCAGAATTTCTTTTCGGGAGGGGCTAATATATATATACACGGTGAACCAAAAGTAGGTGGACAGTAGGTTGAATACGGTTTGTGTTATATTATATTATAACTATGGTGTTCATTATAACTATGGTGTTTGTGTTATATTATATTAAATATTATAACTAAATTTATTTAAATTTTATTTTGTATTATAGTATACAAAAAAATTAAATATGTATTCTCAAAATAAACGTTATCATTTACTGTCCACCTACATTTGGTTCACCCTATATATATATATATATTATATATATGGTAGCGCAAAAGTCGTGCAGCATAGGAATTTTCATTGTTGACTATAAGATATAGTTTTTTCTTTTAGGTAGGGGATGGCTGCGAAATTAATAATAGACGAGAGGGTGAGCTTGGTTTTAATGTATGGAATACCAGGTACAACAGATCGATGAATCGGTACAGAATTTAAATTTTGTACCGATTCATCGATTTGTTGTACCATCCCCTACCTAAAAGATAAAAAATAATATATTATAGTCAACACTGAAAATTCCTATGATGCGCGACTTTTGCGCCACCCCCTCTGTATAGTAAAATTGTGTAAATGAATAAAAACACATTCCTAAATGTATTACAATAATTAAACATGCGCTGAAGGTACTTGGCATCGCCTACTTACTTATAATTTACTTATAATTTAAAAAAAAAAGCATTAAAATATCAAACTATGATTTTATTTCGAGGGAGGCGGCTGAAGCCCCCGTATCTCCCCCCCCCTTGCCTACGTCCCTATATATAATATATATATATAATATATATTGAATACATGTATACATGTGATTAATGTAATTAAATTTTCCCATGATATTAAAGTTTATTATTACCTTTATTTGTTTGGAATAATCTAATTATCATCATTATTATTATTATTAGAAATAATTCTCATAATTATTTTCTGAGGAATTAGATAAAGTTTGAGCATTTCAAATTAATTTAAATATTATTCCTTCACAAGTTTATATTTTGTTATATTCTAATTATATCGTAATTAGTGTTCCGGTGTAGAATATGAACTGTATAAAATAACACACTTAGGTGTTAAAGCAATGAGAACAGTTAAATGAAATTCAAGGAAGTAGTGAATTAGTTTAATTTAGGATTTCACCATTTCGGTAGGATGACAATTACCTTTAGCGAGCAATGCACTCTGCGCTAGTTTTTAGAGAATGGAATCAGACAGAATGCATGATCTAAGCATTGAAGGTTTTCCTTTTCCCATTTTCTAATTTTAGCGCGGAGTTATTTTTAAAAATCTGGCCTTGTTCTTGTATAAATATAGTTCAAACCTACTTACGTTTCGCGTGTTGTACATAACTTTAAAGGTATTCATTCCTTTTCTGCCAAAACTGGGACAAGAGCCAATTTCTACGTCACCAAATTCATGATTCAACTCACTATTTTCATCAGCCAACCATGGGCCATTGGGTCTGTGACGTCATTGTTGTGTTTACGATTTGACCAATAATATTCCTTGTTTTTCTTAAAACGTCATCGTTATGGCGCGATTTTATCCAGTCATAATTGTTGCTCGTTTCATGACATCATAATTTTAAAGGAATTTCAACCAATAAAATTTCATGATTTAAATATGATGTCATCGATTTGGAATAATTTCAACCAACCGGCTTCGTTCTCAAAGTAAAAGTGAGGTCATTCTTTTTTCATTCTCAATTACTTAAACGCTCAGTAATACGATTAGAAAAGTTACGTCACAGATTTTATGACGTGGCGTCTTGGTTCAGTTTTATCGATTGATCTTATAGCGTGGAAAGGTGTCGTGTTCACCGTTTTTTAAGGTTTTTTTTTTTTTTTTTTTCTTTCAAACGAGGAAGATGATCATAAACAATTTTGCAAAAATATAAATGCTTTTTTTCAGGTCTTCTTATATCTTTTTTAAATGAAAATTTATGGCAATAATATTTAATACTTCTTCTTAATTTACATGCCTTTAAAACCCTTTTGAAATACTATTAATGTTTTTCATTATTTTAAGTTTTTAAATCGCATATACGTGTTTTTTTCAGAAGTAACAAAGGAAGTCTAAAAAGGGCTTCCGTCCCGTCTTAGTACAAAGGCAACGGTGCGTTCAGCTTGAGGAAAGAAGGAGTAGTGACGAAACTACCGACGAGGACGAAGTTTTCGAGTGCTACTCGAATCCTTCGTCTCCGAGACCGAGGATCAAGTCGCATTCGACGAGGGAAGATTCTTTGTCGAAAGATGTTGTACTTGAAGTATGTTCTACCTGAAGTAGGCCTCTATATATATATATATATATATATATATATATATATATATATATGCAGTATATATTACACGCACTTGAACAAAATTAGCTTTGATTGTTTGGCATAGTGTAAGTTAGGTCTGATTTGGCGAGGTTAAATTATAGGTTTGATTTTCATTCATGTTTATTTAAATTCAATCGTCTCATATTGATCGCAAAAAAAAATAAAATGCCTGTCTTAACCCTCTATTCAGTTTTTGCGTGAACTTCAGCGATTTTAGCACTTTATAATTGATATGTAAACAGAAATTATAACGCAGTAAATTTAAAATAATTTTCACTTTCTTGCGTATAAAATCTCCGTTAGATATAAAAAAGCATAGAATAACATGTCAAATACTACTACTACTACTACTACTACTAATAATAATAATAATAATAATAAATCCCTGAACAATAAGAAAATGTTGTGACCTCTTTTCCATAATCTTCCGAAAGTTTTCCAGAGAAAAGTCATCTTTGTTAAGAAAGTGGAACTTTCTTAATGACACCTCGAAATCTCGTAAAAAGATTAAAACTATTGAAATAAAGAGAAATTAATAGGTAGAAAGAAGGCTGCTCGTTATTATTTGTGAATAAAATGAAATTACATCAGTGCCGCAATATTCCATTTTTTGTTTATTAATGGACAGATTTTGAATACGAGAGACAAATAACTTAACAAAATTAACGCTACGGATTCAGTTGACGTAAAAGTATAAATTTCATTGTTTTACCC